>CM068370.1:36745030-37045030 GCA_034769895.1 Magicicada septendecula | reverse complement strand
AGTACTAGTGGTGGTGGTGGTGGTGATAGTAGTAGTAGTAGTAGTAGTAGTAGTAGTAGTAGTGGTGGTGGTGATAGTAGTAGTAGTAGTAGTAGTGGTGGTGGTGATAGTAGTAGTAGTAGTAGTAGTAGCAGTAGTAGTAGTAGTAGTAGTAGTAGTAGTAGTAGTAGTAGTAGTAGTAGTAGTAGTGGTGGTAGTAGTACTACAATGCCTATCGTACTTACTAATCCAAGTCATTATCGGTACTACTTTTAAGTAATTCTTCTTCGTAGCAGTTTAACTTGACCCATTTCGTTTAACGTTGCAGGTTTATCTGAATGCTCAACTCTTGTAATTCTTATTCGTAGCAGTTTAAACTTGACCCATTTCGTTTAACGTTGCAGGTTTATCTGAATGCTCAACTCTTGTAATTCTTATTCGTAGCAGTTTAAACTTGACCCATTTCGTTTAACGTTGCAGGTTTATCTGAATGCTCAACTCTTGTAATTCTTATTCGTAGCAGTTTAAACTTGACCCATTTCGTTTAACGTTGCAGGTTTATCTGAATGCTCAACTCTTGTAATTCTTATTCGTAGCAGTTTAAACTTGACCCATTTCGTTTAACGTTGCAGGTTTATCTGAATGCCCAACTCTTGTAATTCTTATTCGTAGCAGTTTAAACTTGACCCATTTTCGTTTAACGTTGCAGGTTTATCTGAATGCTCAACTCTTGTAATTCTTATTCGTAGCAGTTTAAACTTGACCCATTTCGTTTAACGTTGCAGGTTTATCTGAATGCTCAACTCTTGTAATTCTTATTCGTAGCAGTTTAAACTTGACCCATTTCGTTTAACGTTGCAGGTTTATCTGAATGCTCAACTCTTGTAATTCTTATTCGTAGCAGTTTAAACTTGACCCATTTCGTTTAACGTTGCAGGTTTATCTGAATGCCCAACTCTTGTAATTCTTATTCGTAGCAGTTTAAACTTGACCCATTTCGTTTAACGTTGCAGGTTTATCTGAATGCTCAACTCTTGTAATTCTTATTCGTAGCAGTTTAAACTTGACCCATTTTCGTTTAACGTTACATGTTTATCTGAATGCTCAAATCTTGTTCGAACGAGGCCTACAATTTTTATCAGTGAAAGTTTAATTTCAGTCATATTTGTAACTCATGTGTTTGTATTGCATGTGTACCGGTTTTAAAATTATCTGAGCACGGTTAATGTATTGGCATCTTGCCAGAACAGAAATCAATTTCAATTCGGTGTTATAGATTGCCTGCGTACCGCGCATTTCCATTTGTGTAAACACTAAACAACTGTAACGGATGTTACTTTTTAGTTAGAGTCATTCCAGCTTTCAGCTCAACATTTGCTTTTGTACTTTTTAGTGAGAATGATTTCAAATTAAAATTACAAAATAGATAATACAACACTAACTCAAAATCAAAATTAATTTTCTCAATCTTTGATGACTTCCGTCTTCTACAGAAGATAGGCATTATTGTGATCGATTTTATGCAGTATGTTGACTGTGCTCTGGTAAGTTGATTTGAGCAGTGAAACTAGTATCTTAGATTCTGACGCCATGTCCTCCGTCTTTTACTATCTTGTAATTACTCTTACTTGCTTCATTATTCGCACTACAGTACAGTCCCGATCGTCCAAAACCCGACTTTTCGAGTTCCGGATTATCCCAGATACTTTTTCTTTATCTCACTTTTGATGATACACACACTTTATAACGTACATAACCTTTTCTGTTTTATAAAGTAACTTGCAAAAATCTAGAGTTTGTTAAATACTACGCATTGTACAGAGTAGTATTTTAGAGTACTACACCAACTTGGAACTTTGCTTACGTAAGATTCGGCTACGTTAAAGCGGTGGGCGGCGAGCGACCAATCTCTATGCATTGAACAGAAATTTTACGAACAAAAACTCTGTTAAACACCCGGTACGTTGGTCGGCCTATTCGTGGAATAATGCTTCTTCCATAAGCGTGCAACTTTCGTGGAATAATATTGTTACGACATTCTAACTATTCGTCGTATGGTACAGTGGAAAACAAAATACAAGACACCAATGAAATCACTAATAATCAGCTTTAATTATCACAAATAATAATTTGTAATCAACAAGATAGTCTCTTACAACAATTCAAGTAAAAATTACACACACACAATAATAATGTCAACTAAAAGGAATTCCGCACTAATTATAGCACAACAACACTTCGCTACAAACACTCGACCTGTGCTAAAGAAATCGCTCAACACCACCGAACTGACAAGCCAGCTACTATGGCTTTTATAGGTAGCGCACGCCTTCTAGAAATCTTCCATCCTCAATGTGCACGTCACTTAATGCGTATTCACGTGTTCTATAGAGTACTCTGGAACGTACTTGAACGCGGCCTTGACTGAGGCCTCGACCTGCCACACTAGGCGGGGGACGGGGCGAGGACGTTCTCGACTATTCTAAGTGGTTCCATTAGTTTCAATATTTTTGAAACAACTTAATGATTAAATCCAGCACAAAATTATGATCGTTAGGAAGATGTTTGTCCCAACGAAACGTTGCACGAAATAATACACAGTATTCGTGGATGGGAAGGTGTCACGTAAAGAGATATTGACCAAATGGGTTAACAATGACGGGAAACGAATTTACATCTAAAATAATTAGACATGAGGTGGCTCAGTAGACCAGTGGGTATGCCACCTGGCTACTAATTCAGAGGTCCGGGGTTCGATTCCCGGGCCCGCACCATAAAAATCAAGGTGCGTTTTTCAGCCTCCAGGTCGACTCAGCCTGTTGAAAATGAGTAACTGGGATAACATCCTAGGGATAATAATGAGCGGCTGAAGCGTAGTGCTGGCCACACCGCCTTCCTTGTATGTCGTACGGGTCACATTAGGCAGCCTACCCTGACTACTTCTAAGCTACTTCGATGGTACGCATGGGAGCCATTATTATTATAATTAGACATGAAACTGCTGTCAGGTTGCGCTGTATCAATATATCTCATTGCGTATACGTATAGCTTTCATGCGTTGTTTTATGACCAATTCTTTTGTGTTCAGTACAGCAGCATGGATGGTGTATCACATGGTTGCGTGTCATGATTGGGTCACCTTACTGAACTGCGTTCCCTGCCTCCAGTACCGTCTGCACAAACCGCTTCATGTCTTACTATTTCATCTGTAGTGACTGAGAAATTGTTAGCGCAATTGGTGAGAAAAATGCGGATACCAAAACGGAAAATTCGTCTGATGAAGAAAGTTGTTCAACTCCCCACATTTCACATGCAGACGGGTTGGACATCTTGGAACTGGCGTTACAATGCGTAGAACAGCAACCCGAAGCTCATACAGCTGATTAATATTATCAAAAATATTGAGAAATATTATCATTGCAACTAGGAAAAGAACGAATATTGCTCAGAATCAGACAACCTTCACGGTCTTTTTATAAGAAAGAGTTTTTCTTTTGTAAGGCTTTCACGACCAGCGTCAACACTGTTGAAATTATTTTCTGCCGGGCTATTAGTCTGTTACTCTTTACATAGTTTACAACAGACGTTTTGGCTCCACCATTGGAGGTCATCTTCAACATCTAGAACGACTGAGTAACCGGCAAAATGTAGCCAATTCCCACAGATCTGTGATGCAGAACTTCCATCTCGTTGTAGACACTAAAGATGCCTTCCAGTGATGAGGCCGAAACGCTGTTGTAAGCTATGTGAACATTAATAGACCCCGGCCTAATAGCCCGGCAGAGAATAATATCAACTTTTCTAATTTTTTCTAGTGAACTTGATAGGTTTTATTTCTTAGTGTCTTTCTGGTTCTTCTGCATTTATTTTTATCCGTAGGAGTACTAGTTTATACAATTTCAAATGTAGCCTATAGCAATTTATTGACCAATAAACTCATTGAAAATTTTTATTGGTCTTCTACTACTACTACTACTACTACTACTAGATAGTGTCTCAAAAACTAAGTTTTTACAAACACAGAATATTTCTAAACATAAAATTCAGGATTTTGAAGTACAGTGTGCGATGGTACGACACACATAAAAAAATTCACCATCTTCTACAGAACCGTATGTTTACAGGGAAACTACATCAGACATTAAGAGTTGAAAAAATATATAAAGAATCACATTAAAATATAATCACTAGAGATCAACTGTTGTACAATTTAAATGCAAAATGGGCCATTGCCGTTAGGCCTACTACTAGTCAGCCGGACTTTCATCACTGCAAAATGGGCCATTGCCGTTAGGCCTACTAGTCAGCCGGACTTTCATCACTGCAAAATGGGCCATTGCCGTTAGGCCTACTACTAGTCAGCCGGACTTTCATCACTGCAAAATGGGCAATCGCCGTCAGGCCTACTAGTCAGCCGGACTTTCATCACTGCAAAATGGGCAATCGCCGTTAGGCCTACTAGTCAGCCGGACTTTCATCACTGTTAGGCCTACTAGTCAGCCGGACTTTCATCACTGTTAGGCCTACTAGTCAGCCGGACGTTCATCACTGTTAGGCCTACTAGTCAGCCGGACTTTCATCACTGTTAGGCCAACTAGTCAGCCGGACTTTCATCACTGTTAGGCCTACTAGTCAGCCGGACTTTCATCACTGTTAGGCCTACTAGTCAGCCGGACTTTCATCACTGTTAGGCCTACTAGTCAGCCGGACTTTCATCACTGTTAGGCCTACTAGTCAGCCGGACTTTCATCACTGTTAGGCCTACTAGTCAGCCGGACTTTCGTCACTGTTAGGCCTACTAGTCAGCCGGAATTTCGTCACTGTTTTTTAATTAAAAACCAACGTTTCGGCTGCGCGACAAATCGATAGCCGTCTTCACGCAAAAACAAAACCACAACTGTCACTTTGAGGCGTGCGGGTTCATGTGAGTTTGTTCGTCTTGTGTTGTGTATGCAGTGTGTGTGGTGTCTTATAGATTTCATATTTGGTAAGTTTTATTTTATTTTTTGTTTGTTACCTATATATTATGTAAATACTTTAGTATGTTTTGGCTCTCTGTCTGATGTGGGACGGAGTATTGTTTCTCTTTTATGTGTAATGATTTTAGTTGCTTTTGCCTTAGCTGTTGTCGGCTACCAATTTGTTCTGTAGTCGAACAGTCGAACGTCGCTTTTTAATAAAAAAAAGCAGTGGCGGAAGAAGTCCGTTTCACTAGAAGGGCTAACGTCAATAATCAATCCATCACTGGCGTCTTTTAAAGACATATGCCATTGCTATCAGTTTGAAGTTCTTATCCTTGTGTTGACTTACAAAAATACACAGTTTTGATGAAATCTTAAGTCTTAGATTTATTTCCACGTTCCGTAAGGAAATGGAAGTATGGTGATCACGAAAAAATCGTTTCGAGATAAGGGCTGATTCTCATTTTACTACCTTTAAAACATGAAGAAAAGTCATTTTCCGAAAAGCGTCCGTCTGTGTTTAGACTTTTTTCTGTGGAAAACGATAACTGCCGCAAATTCAAACAGAATCAAATTAATTTTTTGCATATATGTGCCCGAGTTGTAGAGGACTCAAGGCCTATTGATTCTGGTGAAGATCTTTTAAGAATAAGGATAGTTTATCTCCAACGTTTTACATTTGAACAAGAGTAAAGTACTGAATTTTGATAAATGATGTATCCTGAAAAGAAGGTCATGATAATCCACTGTAGAAAGGTAGATGAAATATCTATAAATAAAAAGGGTAGTTGAAGAGCGAGGGGGTAATTTTTGTGTTGATGATATAAATTTATTCGACCTAAAACTTGAATATTTCAATAAAATATTAACAATTGATATCGTTCCATGCTATGTCACCACGGATACGTAAACAAAATAATTTTTCGTTTTCAGAAATTCACGGATAACAAACGCTGGGCGGTATATTCGCTTTATTTCGCGTTGTTTAAATTAAACATAATTTAATCAAATTAATTCTTTATTTGTAAAATACGAGGTCTGTAAATTAAGTAATGAGACTATTTAACCGAGAGTGCTGTGTGACAAGGTGAATTGTCATGATACAGCATCCAGGTGTTCACGCTAAATTTCGTTTTCAAAATTTGATAAACTGTAGTGTGGTTAAAATTTAGTTGTTCTGCGATGATTCTGACGGTTAATCGATGGTCAGACCTCACCAAGTCCCTGTTCGATCAACATTGTCGTCAGAGCGTGGATCAACCTTTATTGATTCCCGGTCACCTGAAAATGCTTTAAACCATCTGAAAACCTGTGCTCTTGACAAAGCTTCATATCCATACACCTTTGTCAATTTTTTGAAAGTTTCAGTAGCATTGTGCCCGAGTTTAACACAAAACTTGATTGCTCAACGTTGTTCGTAATTGATGTCACTCATTTTTATAACGCACAAAAAAACTCACTTCACTAAAAACTTGTTTACGTTTCATTTGGCAACAATAGACAATAAATATTAATACTCAATATCAATCATATGTTTATCTAACCATCTGTGTTAATAGAAATCTTACAGTATTGTCATATTGAATGCTAGCTACATGATTAGTCTCTTTACTTAATTTACAGACCTCGTATTAACAACTAGGTACAATTCGTATTGTGATATCTTTCCCAGCGTTTTTACCAAAAGCAAGCTGATACATTGGTTGCGTTCCGAATGTGGGCCTACATATTTAAAGTAATTTTTTAATTAATTAGAACATGCGAGTCATGTGTGGTTCTCCATACAGATTTTTTATTTATCGTCTTCGTAACATATGTCGGGTGACAGCAAGGGATATACAGTGTATGCGTCGCAAAAAGGCAATTTGTGATGTATTCTGATCAATGCTAAACCTAACATTTAATGCTGTAAATGTAGTTACAATATTGTCTGTGACGTCACGTTCGGACGTACCAGCTGTCACCATAGACTTGTATTGTTTATAGTGACACACGGTGTAGTGAAAGTTCTAAACACCCCGACACATACACATACACATACACACGCACTAACAAGCGCTCCAATCACGCGTACCACAAACACACACACTGTCGTAAAGAGCAAACTCGTGCACATAGCTGGTCTGCTGACTCAAATACTATGAAGTGAAGAATTTAGTTTACCTACGCCGACCTTTAGTGCCTCCTTTCTGGAATGCGTACTGAAATATACGCGCGTTTCGAAAGATAAATTTAGCTGGTAAAAATAACTGGAGCTCGGTGTATAACTTGCTGTTTAACTGCATCATGAAAAGATGCGCTTAGCATAAACATTTCCATAAACAACGTCACCTTTACACTAAAATTTATTTTTGTTTTCTATCCGTATACACAGATTACTGACTTTTATATTTTATCTTCAGTACCAAAGCCATGGACGGGGTTTGACTTAATTTACATCATTCTATTCTACCCTGTTATATGGTTTATTTTTCCGGTCACATCCTTCAACTCTGTATCGAAACGATACCTATCTGAGCTCTCTTTCTCTCTTGGTCCTTGTAGTCTTTAGTATCAACTGTTTTCCATCTATTCTTTTCCACAATGTTCAACACGCATTTTCTTTGAAACGTTTTGATCAAATTCACCTCTTCGTTCTATCTTGGATATTTTACTTCTGGAGAACAGGCAGGATTTCGCAAGAGCCGATCTTGCATTGATGATGTATTGTCTTTGAAAATATTGACTGAGAAAAGAAGGGAATTTAATTTGGTGACACATCTTGCCTTCATTGACTACGACAAAGCATTTGATAGAGTTAACAGATCCGTTCTGTGGGAATTATGTGTAACATGGGTTATCCTAAATATCTTGTGCTGTTATAAACAGCTTATACTGTTGTACAAGGGCAGTATTGTCTAGAGGAGAGCATTCAACAACTGTGGGGCATTATGTGTAAGATGGGTTATGCTAAACATCTTGTGCTGTTATAAAGAGCTTATACTGTTGTACAAGTATCGTATTGTCTAGAGGAGAGGATTTGATAGAGTTAACAGATCCATTCTGTGGGACATTATGTGTAAGATGGGTTATCCTAAACATCTTGTACTGTTATAAAGAGCTTATACTGTTGTACAAGTATCGTATTGTCTAGAGGAGAGGATTTGATAGAGTTAACAGATCCATTCTGTGGGACATTATGTGTAAGATGGGTTATCCTAAACATCTTGTGCTGTTATAAAGAGCTTATACTGTTGTACAAGTATCGTATTGTCTAGAGGAGAGGATTTGATAGAGTTAACAGATCCGTTCTGTGGGACATTATATGTAAGATGGGTTATCCTAAACATCTTGTGCTGTTATAAAGAGCTAATACTGTTGTACAAGTATCGTATTGTCTAGAGGAGAGGATTTGATAGAGTTAACAGATCCATTCTGTGGGACATTATGTGTAAGATGGGTTATCCTAAACATCTTGTGCTGTTATAAAGAGCTTATACTGTTGTACAAGTATCGTATTGTCTAGAGGAGAGGATTTGATAGAGTTAACAGAACCGTTCTGAGGGACATTATATGTAAGATGGGTTATCCTAAACATCTTGTGCTGTTATAAAGTGCTTATACTGTTGTACAAGTATCGTATTGTCTAGAGGAGAGGATTTGATAGAGTTAACAGATCCGTTCTGTGGGACATTATGTGTAAGATGGGTTATCCTAAACATCTTGTGCTGTTATAAAGAGCTTATACTGTTGTACAAGTATCGTATTGTCTAGAAGAGAGGATTTGATAGAGTTAACAGATCCATTCTGTGGGACATTATGTGTAAGATGGGTTATCCTAAACATCTTGTGCTCTTATAAAGAGCTTATACTGTTGTACAAGTATCGTATTGTCTAGAGGAGAGGATTTGATAGAGTTAACAGATCCATTCTGTGGGACATTATGTGTAAGATGGGTTATCCTAAACATCTTGTGCTGTTATAAAGAGCTTATACTGTTGTACAAGTATCGTATTGTCTAGAGGAGAGGATTTGATAGAGTTAACAGGTCCGTTCTGTGGGACATTATGTGTAAGATGGGTTATCCTAAACATCTTGTGCTGTTATAAAGAGCTTATACTGTTGTACAAGTATCGTATTGTCTAGAGGAGAGGATTTGATAGAGTTAACAGATCCATTCTGTGGGACATTATGTGTAAGATGGGTTATCCTAAACATCTTGTACTGTTATAAAGAGCTTATACTGTTGTACAAGTATCGTATTGTCTAGAGGAGAGGATTTGATAGAGTTAACAGATCCATTCTGTGGGACATTATGTGTAAGATGGGTTATCCTAAACATCTTGTGCTGTTATAAAGAGCTTATACTGTTGTACAAGTATCGTATTGTCTAGAGGAGAGGATTTGATAGAGTTAACAGATCCATTCTGTGGGACATTATGTGTAAGATGGGTTATCCTAAACATCTTGTACTGTTATAAAGAGCTTATACTGTTGTACAAGTATCGTATTGTCTAGAGGAGAGGATTTGATAGAGTTAACAGATCCATTCTGTGGGACATTATGTGTAAGATGGGTTATCCTAAACATCTTGTGCTGTTATAAAGAGCTTATACTGTTGTACAAGTATCGTATTGCCTAGAGGAGAGGATTCAACAACAAAGATTTACATAAATCAGTGCAGCAAGGCTTTAGCCTGTCTCTCTCTCTCTCCTAGGTTAGCAGTCCATAGGCTGGTTGGCAGCAGCTCGCCATTATTCACGGTTCTCTGCTTTTCTTTTCAACTCACAATACGATGTGCAGTTCATATCGACAATAAGCTGTTTCGTGTAGTCTAAACGGGGTCGTCCTCTGTGATTATTCCCTTCAGTTTCATAGAGTTGCTGATACTAGGGATATCTTAAACAGATCTTTAATGCAGTGGTTTCCCCTTGCTTTCTGCATACGTTGACGTATATGCTATCCCCTCTGTTCCTCCGCCTTTAGAAGTGATTTCTGACCCCTACGACAGTAGGGTCCCCTGTACTGTATCCGCTCATCAGTCCTCCAAGGAGGCCATTGGATAGAGGGGATCATCTTACCCCGGGTGATACTCGGTCCCTGTGTTCGTTTGCCGCTTGATATACAAACGTCCCCCCCCCCCTCTCTACCACGGGGAGGTGAACATCAGGATTTTCCCTTCGTCAGGTCTAGGAACATAGTGGGATTTTCTAGACCCTCCAGTACTTTTAGAGAGGAACGTGTCTCTAAAACTACTTAATATCTATATTGATGACATAGTTGAGAGTGGAAATTGCGAGTGGCTCCGGGAATAAAGGTGAATAATATAACATACATGAATACAATGCTGTTTGCGGGTGGCCAAGTAATCATTCAAAATAACGAATGCGAGCGCCAGAGATCAATGTTCCAGTTATAGCAAGTCTGTTCAAATTACAACATGAAAATTTCTGTGCAGAATAAAAAAACTATGGCATTTATGGCAAATGTCCTTTACGGGATATGGTTGTATTGGATAATAGAAGCATAGAGCAGGTGTCGCATTGCTTATGAAGTGGAGTATAATGTTGATCACATGTCTCATTTAATGGGAAGAGGTCGTGGGCGGTACTCCCATGTTAATCATATGGAGAACACATCAATGCTTACGTACCATTATTTAAAAAAAACTATTGAAGCTACTGACTTGAAAGTTTTTACATTTACTTAACATAGTACCCTGCTCTGTTTCTTGCTAAATGAACAAAATAGCTTGAATAGTTTTTGAGAAAAAAATTTATTTTGGTTTTATTTTGAAGCACATTTTTAAATATACAAAAAATTGTCAAGTATGGTAAAAGTTAATATATTTAACAAAGTGCATAAAATTACTCTCCGTACCATAAGGAAGACTTGTGCGAAATTTGAAGTTGATGGGTTTAATAGTTTGTTAACAAATAGTACCTAAAGACTAAAATAACTGTACTTTCGGAGAAACGAGATTAAAAGACTGTCTACTCTTTACACTTAAACTAAAATGCTCCAGAGTAATATTCTGCACTATCACTGCCCTCTCTTTTCCTCGTTATTAGCCTTCTTCTTATTATTTTCTTTTTATGTTCTTCTTCTCTCACCTCAGTGTCAGCTTTTTGTATTCTTTCCTCATCAATTTTCATCAGGCCTTCAACCATTGGTGTACCTGGACGGAAGCCGAAGGCTTCAAGCGCAATTACTTTTGCTACAGAACCATCATTAAAACAGAGGACTGCATTTGTTGTTCCTACATTTGATGCCTACAAAAACTGTTTTTTGTACCCTTTGCCAAATGACTCCATTTACACTTTCATTGAGATTTTGGGTTATTCCGTTTCAGTAGTTTTACATTTGATAAATCTGAATATTGGCTTCACAACATCCATAACTGCTTCAGGTAATGAATGTATATGTGTGTTTTTTTTCACATTTCTGTTGGGCTTTGCTATGTTTATACCATGTTTCATCGTGGGTAGGGCATAATTGATGATGCAGTTTCTCGTCTGACGACAATTTATGAAAGTAAGTCGACCAGATCGCCTTCTTCATTGCTTCAACACTAATAAGGTTTTGCCTAATCGCTAGTCCGTAGTACTGTTGAAGCTGGTCTATTTCTTCGTCAGTGAACCTTCCTTTACTTGTCAATACCTTCCCATCTTTTATTTTTACTCCTTTCATATCTTTTTTTAATCTCCGCAATCTAGAGCCTACATGCTTTTGCATGCGCCAGATCAGCTGTTGAGTCTGTTTCTTACAGGTTAGCCAAAATGAAAAATGAAATATTATTGACTTAGAAACAAAAACTATGCTACAACAATTGGGGAATGTTGTCAGTAAGTCGCGCTAGGGTTGAGCACTCAGTTCACCCGTTGCATACAGCGCACGATTCTATTCAAAACTTTTTTTCTCCAATTAAATGGTGAATTAAGTATATGATGTTATACATTTTCTGAAACAGAAAGAAATGGAGAATTTTTTAGCATCATTTTTGAAAAATCGAATTTTTTTTTTTTTTACCCTGCCCACGACCTACTCCCCTTAATATGTGCCAACATTTTTCGAGTGATGTTGTGCTGAGTCAAATGATTCAGCGCGAGTTTATTGGCATTTTTTTTTGACGGTAAAGACAGTACAAAAATTAATGTAATAAGGAGTGCTGCTCTCTACCCGCGGATAGGAGAGGCTACCGTTTTCGAATTTTCACTGTTTGATCCGTGTCGCCATCTGCTGAGATTTTGCAGCAGTTTTAAAACAGTGCTGCGTCCTGGTGAGAATTTCCTTACAAACGGACAACGAACGGAAATTTTCTGTTAAGGCTTGTCTCAAAATCGAAGCCTAGCTGAGGACCTCGTAGAAAATCTCTTCGGTGGAGAGAGGTGTGAAAATCGAGCGTCGACTTCTTTTAAATATGAGATAAGTTTCTTAATGACTGCGGTAAGTTTTGATTTCATTATATTAATTATATACTAAATTTTTAAAGGAGAAACTGTTTTTTTAGTAAGCTTGAGTAAGCGTGCCCACTTGTTGAATCATGCATTGTGAGACGTAATTGTTCGTAAAGTTTTTATAAACCAATAAAACTTGAGTATTGAAGTGTCAGAATCTCGGCTTTAATACCTAAAGTACAATAACCACAATATATTTAATTTTACACTTTCATTAACACCGATGTAACGAGATTCGGTTGAGCACTTAACCTGTTACACAATGTGTCGTCATTAAGTGGTATAAAGTTTTGCTACAATGACAGTAAAACTTTATACAAATATAAATGGGAACTTACTCAGGCACGTTTTAAACGTAAATCATGTCACATTCAAAGTTATAGTATTCTCAGATTCTACGGAGTAAAAACTATGTGTTTTAAATAAATTCTGCGCCACGTGGTAACCTCAATTTCACTCAAAGTAATAAGTTCATAAGATGTTACAGAGCCAAGATAGATTATTGTATTGCAAAAGCAACTCACATTCAGTGAGGTTCAAGTTATAAAGCGTTATAAAGAATCATTGTTAGAGAACTTTTTAAGTAAGGCATGTTGGCCAAAATAATGTTACCAAGTTTTATTATGTACAACATAACTAGGTGTTGTTTTTATTTATGTATTTTGGAGGGTGTCCAAACAGTGGGGGCATTTGTGTGTGGTCTCTCACTAAAGATGTAATGTGTGACAATAGGGTTCACTGAACAGAGACAAGTCCTGCTGCCACTGAACGAAATGACATCTTAAAAGCTCCACACTCGACACCGAAGAGAACAACCGCCGCAACAACATGCCAATCATGAGATCGCCACGCTATAAATAAAAGATCATCCTTCTGGGCACATATAAGCAGGTGAAAAATATCCATTTATATTCACACGTAGAATCAACATGGCACCAGTTATACATAATCATCAGTTTTACCGTTCAAGTATACATTCATTTGGATCCCCAATTGATGGGACAGTTTAGTGTGAACACTAAGTATTAATTGTAAATTTCAATACATGTATAGTAAATTGTCAGTTCAGAGACTGACATGTCTACAACACAGCATCCAACTTAGATTTCCACTCATTTCTTTATAGTACTTTCGCTATAAACAGATTTAAAGTCAGTTTTGTTATTACCCATTTTCTCAAGTTTAATTTACTATGCATAAAAACATATATTTTCTCTTATTTTTAAAATCTGGTTATGTCATTTGTATAAAAATATTACTGGGGAGGTAGGTGTTATTTTAAATTAGTTTCAACCAAGCTGTGCATGTCGAAACACTTTTCAACTTGTTTGTCGAAACAAGGTTGTTGAAACAAGGTTGTTGAGACTGGTTATAAATTGAAGAAACATGTCCGTCTCTGACACACAAATGTATTTTTTTATATAAGGTGCTAATATTGTGCAATTTTCCCTTTCATTAATTGGCCCTATTTTAGTCTATATAAATTCTTTATTTTAATCATGGTAACTGGGGGGCGTTAATTATTTTAAACATTTTTTATTTCTCACCTTAATTAAGTATTTTAGCACTTAGCCACTTAGGCACTTGGTTTTAAATTTTAATGTTCTGGGGACATTTGTATGCAATACCTTATGATACACATGACGTGCAAGTAACCCACACCATGGGGGTACATTTATAGAAATAAATCTTTAATCCTAATTGGGATTCCTATAAAGAAGAAGTTTAGAATTTATATACACCAGAAGGCTAATATAAAAAAAGGGCGTGGCAAGAGACCTTTATGTATTTGTATACTATTGTATATGTAATTTGTCTTGTGGAACGTGTTATGTCTGTATATTTCTGTGTACATTTTGGGGGATATATATATATATATATAAATATTATGCATTGTTGTACTTTTGGCGGGATATAGGGATTTTATTATTATTAGAATTTATATACACCAGTAGACGAGTATTCTATCTCAATAATCGTGGTTGATCATTTCTTTAAATTAATTATTTTATTTAACAAGTATAGTAAGTGTCACCTTTAAAGTTCATTTAAATTGGATGAATAATTATTTTAATTATTAATAGTAACTGTGAATGAAATTATTTACCTTCATCAATTTATATAATGCATTTTAAAAGAAACATATGATATAAATTTTATATTTTAAGAAATAGTTTAAAGGGAGTTTTATTTTGAGGTTAATGATTATTTTACATTTTCAATTCATTGATGGTGACATAGCAATTATTTTCATGGACTCAGTTAATATATTTCAGGTGGCCTTGTTGAGAGGGTATACTTCTTTAGTTAACCATTTAAAAGGGGAATTCTAAATCACTGTTGTTTTTTGTTATTAATATTATGAGATAGAATAATAAAACCATTGTTAATTATTTAATTCTTGAGTTTTTATTGCAAGTCCCGTCTTACTGGATCCAGCGCAATTTTTAGCTTCTCTAGGCCTTAGCCTAGTTTTAATTAACTTGTAACCCCTCTTTACAAAAAGAAATATTCTTTTTGTTTTAACTACTCAAAATGAAGTAGGGGTTTCAATGTCAAGAAGAACAAAGCAAGAGATTCAACTAAAATTTTCTAAGGTAATGGCTGTGTCAGCCTTATTGTATGGTTCTGACACTTGTATGGTTCTGAGTGCAATACAGGCATGGGAGATGAGATTCTTGAGATCTGTTAAAGGCTGCACACAAAGGGATAGACTCTCCAATGAAGACGTTCGTAAAGAGTTGAACATTTCCAATATCCAAGATCGTATTGCAGAGAACAAAGAGGGATTGATTGCTCACCTGAATAGGACGCCAGATGACACGATTCCTAAGAAAGTTTGGCAAAACACGCTTTTCTGACAACAAAGTATAGGAAGTACTAGGAAGCGTCGGTGAAGTGTACATTCATTTGGGACCGGAACATGTGATTTGCTTGGTCCCTGATAGAGTAAGAAGAGAAGAGTTGATGCATTCCACAGTTATTGTTATCTCCCTAACCAGTAACTAGACAAACCGATATACAGTCTGCCGAAAAATCGAGCGTTTTCTTCTTCTTCTTCTTCTTCTTCTTCTTCTTCTTCTTCTTCTTCTTCTTCTTCTTCTTCTTCTTCTTCTTCTTCTTCTTCTTCTTCTTCAGGCTGTGGACCCTAGGCTACGATCCGTTGCGCACTCCTTGGTCCGACTCTCTTCTTTGGTCTTCCAATATTTCGCCGTTCTTTCGGTATTAAACCAAAATTTGTTTTGGTACCCTTGTATTATGCATTCTTGTTTCACGGTCCGTCCAATCCTGTCTGTATTGCTTTATCCTTTCGTTCAGGTTGTATATCCCAAGGATGGTCCTCATATCATAATTTCTTAGCCGGTCCCTCCGTGATACTCTTAGTACTAATCGTAAAAATCTCATTTCCCTAGCCTGTATCCGGTTTTGGGACTTTGCGTTCAGTGCCCAAGTCTCACTGCCATGAAGGCCGCACGGCACTGCCATCATTTTATAAAATTTCAAAAGACTATCTCTTCTGACCTTTCCATTCAGTGTTCTTCTTATCGTTCCACACATGTGATTGAGCTTCTCTATTTTTTTTGTCTACATCTATCTCACGAAAAGTCGAGCCAAAACTAAGAACTCATTTCTATTGTGCAATTATAAAAACTGACAATCACAGTTGAGATTCCTAAAATATATGAACCTGAATAGTCCAAAGTCATGACAGTCGATAATTTCAGCGCTAATTTAAACTCTATAAAATATTGTAGGGTATAATATTCATAATCAATCTATTATATTTGGTAACGCACCTGTGTTACGTTAGACGTTTAACTAGTAAAACAGACAAAATGAGAAATCTTTCAGTGCAATGTAAAATAGGGGATGCACGAACTGAAATATACCCCAGTGTTTTGGACGGGTACGAGTAGAGGGAAAATACCGGTTCTGACCAACAAAGGATGCCGCCGTTCCTACGGTCTAGATCAAAGAGATGCCGCCGTTCCCACGGTCCAAGATTTTTTCCCACGCTCTCCCCACCACCGCTGGACCACAGCATCCCAAAGGACCGCGAATTTCCGCGAATAAATTTTTTTATTTTTTTTAATTTGATATTTTTATTTTTTTAATTAAATTGATTTGCATATCCGCGAATATATGCAGCCTTTCGCGAGCCTAAATCACTTTCACTTTCTAATTTCCGCGAATATAATTTTTTATATGCCGTCTTTCGCGAGCCTAAATCACTTTCACTTTCTACTGGACCGCGAATTTCCGCGAATAAATTTTTTTAATTTGATATTTTTATTTTTTTAATTAAATTGATTTGTATATCCGCGAATATATGCCGCCTTTCGCGAGCCTAGATCACTTTCACTTTCAATCAGCTGGACCTGCAGCATCCGCGAATTTCCACCAATAAAATTTCGCGCGCCAAGTTCAAATATATGCAGCCTTTCGCGAGCCTAGATCAAAGAGATGCCGCCGTTCCCAATTTTTTTATTTTTTTTATTTGATATTTTTATTTTTTTAATTAAATTGATTTGCATATCCGTGAATATATGCCGCCTTTCGCGAGCCTAGATCACTTTCACTTTCTACTGGACCACAGCATCCGCGACTTTTTCGCTGATCTGTGTCAAGATCCGCGACTTTTTCGCGTATCTGGACCACAGCATCCGCAATGTATATTAAATCTATATGATCAGGTTTACCAACCTATGTATGGGTTCAAACTTGATATGTGTGTGTATTATAGTGTATATTAAAATATATGATCAGGGTTACCAATCCTGCATTATTGTGTGTGTGTGTGTATAGAACAGATCTGTCAACATTTTTCTTCGGTGGGAAATTCAAACTATATTATAGTAAATTGTTGACGACGACTTCGATATCAACTCTCTCTCCCCTCCTCTCTCTTTGTCTCTAGACACAGTTGTCATCAGTTTTACATAAGCGTCGTGCTACTTATGGATTATTGTAATTAGCGATACTAAAATGTAATCACCAGGAAATATATATTTATCACCTACCTCGTGGCGTCCTTTTTTGACACATGACAGTCATTGACTACGATTTAGAAATTAATATACTGCCAAGTCTGTGTGTGTGGGTGTGTGGTAAAGTGTTACGCATAAAAAAATCTCCTTGAAATAAGGTATTTTCAAAAGTTTTGTGTACACACACATTGTATAATAATTTTCGTAATTGTAAGATACAACCTGCAAATTATTAAAATGTCTCTCTCACACATTTCTGATTACTATACAAATAATTGGATGCATATTCGAAGATTTCCCTTATTCAAACGATTTGTATGTGTGTACACGAACTTAAATACAGACGATTGTAATTTTAAAAATTCATTTTTTGCATTAAATATATATCGTAAACAATGAAATAATAATATTTCGTCATTGTAAGATTTTAATAAAACAATTATCAGTTTAAATAATAATTTTCATGATTGTAAGATACAACCTACAAATTATTAAAATGTCTCTCTCACACACATTTCTGATTACTATACAAATAATTGCATGCATATTCGGAGTACGTTGACAGTGAAACAAGTCTATGCACACACACACACACATACACACAACGATACTGAATTAGATATAGTTATTATTCGCTAAATTAAACCAGAGGTCATTAACCTTGTGTACAACGTCCCACATTCTAATTTCACACCTGCTAGTCATTAGCAGTGATTAGGATTATAAAGTATTTACTCTAAAAACGGACAACTCTACTTTCTAATTTGACACCTGTCAAGCATTAACACCGCTTACAGTAATTACTCTAAAAACGGACACACACACACACACACACACACGTGCTTTCCCCACTACAGAGTACACTATATATACGCTAAGTAAGTTAGCGGCAATTTCTTATTTGTCGACTTGTACTGCACGTATTACGTGTCTTTCAGTATACACATCTTCTTTTGAAAGACTGTTTGTACGTCTTCAGTGTAGACAACGCACATACTAGTTTGGCTGATACTGTCTTCCAGTATACACATCTTCTTTTGGTAAGTGTATAGATTTTATTTAAACGTAAAAATTATCAAGTGCATTATTTATTGAATTTAATACATGTGTGTGTGTGTACGCGTGTGTGTATGATCAAATTACAATTTCTGAAAATATATTCTTACTGTATTTTTATAGTGGCAATTTCTCACCAACGTGTGCTGATACATCGTGAAATCTCTACATCTGTTTTTTAATAGTTGAAAGACTGTTTGTACGCCTGTAGACAACTAGACTCTAGACTGTAGACAACGCACATACTAGTTTTTTGGTAAGTTGTACAGATTTTATTTAATTTTAATGTATGTGCAGATTTTTATTTAAACGTAAAAATTATTTGCATTATCAAGCGTGTTATTGAATTTAATACATGTGTGTGTGCGCGTGTATGTGTATGATCAAATTATTATGGAGTGGGTTATACAAATAATAATAAAGTGTGTGTAATATATATACATTTATTAAAATACATACACACAGGCGAATTTCCGCGAATAAATTTTTTTATTTTTTTTAATTTGATATTTTTATTTTTTTAATTAAATTGATTTGCATATCCGCGAATATATGCAGCCTTTCGCGAGCCTAAATCACTTTCACTTTCTAATTTCCGCGAATATAATTTTTTATATGCCGTCTTTCGCGAGCCTAAATTACTTTCACTTTCTACTGGACCGCGAATTTCCGCGAATAAATTTTTTTAATTTGATATTTTTATTTTTTAAATTAAATTGATTTGTATATCCGCGAATATATGCCGCCTTTCGCGAGCCTAGATCACTTTCACTTTCAATCAGCTGGACCTGCAGCATCCGCGAATTTCCACCAATAAAATTTCGCGCGCCAAGTTCAAATATATGCAGCCTTTCGCGAGCCTAGATCAAAGAGATGCCGCCGTTCCCAATTTTTTTATTTTTTTTATTTGATATTTTTATTTTTTTAATTAAATTGATTTGCATATCCGTGAATATATGCCGCCTTTCGCGAGCCTAGATCACTTTCACTTTCTACTGGACCACAGCATCCGCGACTTTTTCGCTGATCTGTGTCAAGATCCGCGACTTTTTCGCGTATCTGGACCACAGCATCCGCAATGTATATTAAATCTATATGATCAGGTTTACCAACCTATGTATGGGTTCAAACTTGATATGTGTGTGTATTATAGTGTATATTAAAATATATGATCAGGGTTACCAATCCTGCATTATTGTGTGTGTGTGTGTATAGAACAGATCTGTCAACATTTTTCTTCGGTGGGAAATTCAAACTATATTATAGTAAATTGTTGACGACGACTTCGATATCAACTCTCTCTCCCCTCCTCTCTCTTTGTCTCTAGACACAGTTGTCATCAGTTTTACATAAGCGTCGTGCTACTTATGGATTATTGTAATTAGCGATACTAAAATGTAATCACCAGGAAATATATATTTATCACCTACCTCGTGGCGTCCTTTTTTGACACATGACAGTCATTGACTACGATTTAGAAATTAATATACTGCCAAGTCTGTGTGTGTGGGTGTGTGGTAAAGTGTTACGCATAAAAAAATCTCCTTGAAATAAGGTATTTTCAAAAGTTTTGTGTACACACACATTGTATAATAATTTTCGTAATTGTAAGATACAACCTGCAAATTATTAAAATGTCTCTCTCACACATTTCTGATTACTATACAAATAATTGGATGCATATTCGAAGATTTCCCTTATTCAAACGATTTGTATGTGTGTACACGAACTTAAATACAGACGATTGTAATTTTAAAAATTCATTTTTTGCATTAAATATATATCGTAAACAATGAAATAATAATATTTCGTCATTGTAAGATTTTAATAAAACAATTATCAGTTTAAATAATAATTTTCATGATTGTAAGATACAACCTACAAATTATTAAAATGTCTCTCTCACACACATTTCTGATTACTATACAAATAATTGCATGCATATTCGGAGTACGTTGACAGTGAAACAAGTCTATGCACACACACACACACACACACACACACACACACACACATACACACAACGATACTGAATTAGATATAGTTATTATTCGCTAAATTAAACCAGAGGTCATTAACCTTGTGTACAACGTCCCACATTCTAATTTCACACCTGCTAGTCATTAGCAGTGATTAGGATTATAAAGTATTTACTCTAAAAACGGACAACTCTACTTTCTAATTTGACACCTGTCAAGCATTAACACCGCTTACAGTAATTACTCTAAAAACGGACACACACACACACACACACACACACGTGCTTTCCCCACTACAGAGTACACTATATATACGCTAAGTAAGTTAGCGGCAATTTCTTATTTGTCGACTTGTACTGCACGTATTACGTGTCTTTCAGTATACACATCTTCTTTTGAAAGACTGTTTGTACGTCTTCAGTGTAGACAACGCACATACTAGTTTGGCTGATACTGTCTTCCAGTATACACATCTTCTTTTGGTAAGTGTATAGATTTTATTTAAACGTAAAAATTATCAAGTGCATTATTTATTGAATTTAATACATGTGTGTGTGTGTACGCGTGTGTGTATGATCAAATTACAATTTCTGAAAATATATTCTTACTGTATTTTTATAGTGGCAATTTCTCACCAACGTGTGCTGATACATCGTGAAATCTCTACATCTGTTTTTTAATAGTTGAAAGACTGTTTGTACGCCTGTAGACAACTAGACTCTAGACTGTAGACAACGCACATACTAGTTTTTTGGTAAGTTGTACAGATTTTATTTAATTTTAATGTATGTGCAGATTTTTATTTAAACGTAAAAATTATTTGCATTATCAAGCGTGTTATTGAATTTAATACATGTGTGTGTGCGCGTGTATGTGTATGATCAAATTATTATGGAGTGGGTTATACAAATAATAATAAAGTGTGTGTAATATATATACATTTATTAAAATACATACACACAGGCGAATTTCCGTGAATAAATTTTTTTATTTTTTTTTAATTTGATATTTTTATTTTTTTAATTAAATTGATTTGCATATCCGCGAATATATGCAGCCTTTCGCGAGCCTAAATCACTTTCACTTTCTAATTTCCGCGAATATAATTTTTTATATGCCGTCTTTCGCGAGCCTAAATTACTTTCACTTTCTACTGGACCGCGAATTTCCGCGAATAAATTTTTTTAATTTGATATTTTTATTTTTTAAATTAAATTGATTTGTATATCCGCGAATATATGCCGCCTTTCGCGAGCCTAGATCACTTTCACTTTCAATCAGCTGGACCTGCAGCATCCGCGAATTTCCACCAATAAAATTTCGCGCGCCAAGTTCAAATATATGCAGCCTTTCGCGAGCCTAGATCAAAGAGATGCCGCCGTTCCCAATTTTTTTATTTTTTTTATTTGATATTTTTATTTTTTTAATTAAATTGATTTGCATATCCGTGAATATATGCCGCCTTTCGCGAGCCTAGATCACTTTCACTTTCTACTGGACCACAGCATCCGCGACTTTTTCGCTGATCTGTGTCAAGATCTGCGACTTTTTCGCGTATCTGGACCACAGCATCCGCAATGTATATTAAATCTATATGATCAGGTTTACCAACCTATGTATGGGTTCAAACTTGATATGTGTGTGTATTATAGTGTATATTAAAATATATGATCAGGGTTACCAATCCTGCATTATTGTGTGTGTGTGTGTATAGAACAGATCTGTCAACATTTTTCTTCGGTGGGAAATTCAAACTATATTATAGTAAATTGTTGACGACGACTTCGATATCAACTCTCTCTCCCCTCCTCTCTCTTTGTCTCTAGACACAGTTGTCATCAGTTTTACATAAGCGTCGTGCTACTTATGGATTATTGTAATTAGCGATACTAAAATGTAATCACCAGGAAATATATATTTATCACCTACCTCGTGGCGTCCTTTTTTGACACATGACAGTCATTGACTACGATTTAGAAATTAATATACTGCCAAGTCTGTGTGTGTGGGTGTGTGGTAAAGTGTTACGCATAAAAAAATCTCCTTGAAATAAGGTATTTTCAAAAGTTTTGTGTACACACACATTGTATAATAATTTTCGTAATTGTAAGATACAACCTGCAAATTATTAAAATGTCTCTCTCACACATTTCTGATTACTATACAAATAATTGGATGCATATTCGAAGATTTCCCTTATTCAAACGATTTGTATGTGTGTACACGAACTTAAATACAGACGATTGTAATTTTAAAAATTCATTTTTTGCATTAAATATATATCGTAAACAATGAAATAATAATATTTCGTCATTGTAAGATTTTAATAAAACAATTATCAGTTTAAATAATAATTTTCATGATTGTAAGATACAACCTACAAATTATTAAAATGTCTCTCTCACACACATTTCTGATTACTATACAAATAATTGCATGCATATTCGGAGTACGTTGACAGTGAAACAAGTCTATGCACACACACACACACACACACACACACACACACACACATACACACAACGATACTGAATTAGATATAGTTATTATTCGCTAAATTAAACCAGAGGTCATTAACCTTGTGTACAACGTCCCACATTCTAATTTCACACCTGCTAGTCATTAGCAGTGATTAGGATTATAAAGTATTTACTCTAAAAACGGACAACTCTACTTTCTAATTTGACACCTGTCAAGCATTAACACCGCTTACAGTAATTACTCTAAAAACGGACACACACACACACACACACACACACGTGCTTTCCCCACTACAGAGTACACTATATATACGCTAAGTAAGTTAGCGGCAATTTCTTATTTGTCGACTTGTACTGCACGTATTACGTGTCTTTCAGTATACACATCTTCTTTTGAAAGACTGTTTGTACGTCTTCAGTGTAGACAACGCACATACTAGTTTGGCTGATACTGTCTTCCAGTATACACATCTTCTTTTGGTAAGTGTATAGATTTTATTTAAACGTAAAAATTATCAAGTGCATTATTTATTGAATTTAATACATGTGTGTGTGTGTACGCGTGTGTGTATGATCAAATTACAATTTCTGAAAATATATTCTTACTGTATTTTTATAGTGGCAATTTCTCACCAACGTGTGCTGATACATCGTGAAATCTCTACATCTGTTTTTTAATAGTTGAAAGACTGTTTGTACGCCTGTAGACAACTAGACTCTAGACTGTAGACAACGCACATACTAGTTTTTTGGTAAGTTGTACAGATTTTATTTAATTTTAATGTATGTGCAGATTTTTATTTAAACGTAAAAATTATTTGCATTATCAAGCGTGTTATTGAATTTAATACATGTGTGTGTGCGCGTGTATGTGTATGATCAAATTATTATGGAGTGGGTTATACAAATAATAATAAAGTGTGTGTAATATATATACATTTATTAAAATACATACACACAGGCGAATTTCCGCGAATAAATTTTTTTATTTTTTTTTAATTTGATATTTTTATTTTTTTAATTAAATTGATTTGCATATCCGCGAATATATGCAGCCTTTCGCGAGCCTAAATCACTTTCACTTTCTAATTTCCGCGAATATAATTTTTTATATGCCGTCTTTCGCGAGCCTAAATTACTTTCACTTTCTACTGGACCGCGAATTTCCGCGAATAAATTTTTTTAATTTGATATTTTTATTTTTTAAATTAAATTGATTTGTATATCCGCGAATATATGCCGCCTTTCGCGAGCCTAGATCACTTTCACTTTCAATCAGCTGGACCTGCAGCATCCGCGAATTTCCACCAATAAAATTTCGCGCGCCAAGTTCAAATATATGCAGCCTTTCGCGAGCCTAGATCAAAGAGATGCCGCCGTTCCCAATTTTTTTATTTTTTTTATTTGATATTTTTATTTTTTTAATTAAATTGATTTGCATATCCGTGAATATATGCCGCCTTTCGCGAGCCTAGATCACTTTCACTTTCTACTGGACCACAGCATCCGCGACTTTTTCGCTGATCTGTGTCAAGATCCGCGACTTTTTCGCGTATCTGGACCACAGCATCCGCAATGTATATTAAATCTATATGATCAGGTTTACCAACCTATGTATGGGTTCAAACTTGATATGTGTGTGTATTATAGTGTATATTAAAATATATGATCAGGGTTACCAATCCTGCATTATTGTGTGTGTGTGTGTATAGAACAGATCTGTCAACATTTTTCTTCGGTGGGAAATTCAAACTATATTATAGTAAATTGTTGACGACGACTTCGATATCAACTCTCTCTCCCCTCCTCTCTCTTTGTCTCTAGACACAGTTGTCATCAGTTTTACATAAGCGTCGTGCTACTTATGGATTATTGTAATTAGCGATACTAAAATGTAATCACCAGGAAATATATATTTATCACCTACCTCGTGGCGTCCTTTTTTGACACATGACAGTCATTGACTACGATTTAGAAATTAATATACTGCCAAGTCTGTGTGTGTGGGTGTGTGGTAAAGTGTTACGCATAAAAAAATCTCCTTGAAATAAGGTATTTTCAAAAGTTTTGTGTACACACACATTGTATAATAATTTTCGTAATTGTAAGATACAACCTGCAAATTATTAAAATGTCTCTCTCACACATTTCTGATTACTATACAAATAATTGGATGCATATTCGAAGATTTCCCTTATTCAAACGATTTGTATGTGTGTACACGAACTTAAATACAGACGATTGTAATTTTAAAAATTCATTTTTTGCATTAAATATATATCGTAAACAATGAAATAATAATATTTCGTCATTGTAAGATTTTAATAAAACAATTATCAGTTTAAATAATAATTTTCATGATTGTAAGATACAACCTACAAATTATTAAAATGTCTCTCTCACACACATTTCTGATTACTATACAAATAATTGCATGCATATTCGGAGTACGTTGACAGTGAAACAAGTCTATGCACACACACACACACACACACACACACACACACACACATACACACAACGATACTGAATTAGATATAGTTATTATTCGCTAAATTAAACCAGAGGTCATTAACCTTGTGTACAACGTCCCACATTCTAATTTCACACCTGCTAGTCATTAGCAGTGATTAGGATTATAAAGTATTTACTCTAAAAACGGACAACTCTACTTTCTAATTTGACACCTGTCAAGCATTAACACCGCTTACAGTAATTACTCTAAAAACGGACACACACACACACACACACACACGTGCTTTCCCCACTACAGAGTACACTATATATACGCTAAGTAAGTTAGCGGCAATTTCTTATTTGTCGACTTGTACTGCACGTATTACGTGTCTTTCAGTATACACATCTTCTTTTGAAAGACTGTTTGTACGTCTTCAGTGTAGACAACGCACATACTAGTTTGGCTGATACTGTCTTCCAGTATACACATCTTCTTTTGGTAAGTGTATAGATTTTATTTAAACGTAAAAATTATCAAGTGCATTATTTATTGAATTTAATACATGTGTGTGTGTGTACGCGTGTGTGTATGATCAAATTACAATTTCTGAAAATATATTCTTACTGTATTTTTATAGTGGCAATTTCTCACCAACGTGTGCTGATACATCGTGAAATCTCTACATCTGTTTTTTAATAGTTGAAAGACTGTTTGTACGCCTGTAGACAACTAGACTCTAGACTGTAGACAACGCACATACTAGTTTTTTGGTAAGTTGTACAGATTTTATTTAATTTTAATGTATGTGCAGATTTTTATTTAAACGTAAAAATTATTTGCATTATCAAGCGTGTTATTGAATTTAATACATGTGTGTGTGCGCGTGTATGTGTATGATCAAATTATTATGGAGTGGGTTATACAAATAATAATAAAGTGTGTGTAATATATATACATTTATTAAAATACATACACACAGCTCCAAGATTATATTAAACAGTTTTACAATTAAAAAAACATACACAGTTCCAAGATTATACTGTTACAAGTATTAAAATATATCTAAACTAGTTTTACAATTAAAAATACATACACACACATAGCTCCAATATTATAATGTTACAAATATGATGAAAATATATATATATTTAAAACTAGTATTTACAAAATATGTATAAAATAAGACTTAAACACGTCTATGTACTGTGTTGGACAATGGTGTATATTCTACAAGCGAATCATGTAGTATCATACAGTAGGCGGTTGTCTGTCTAGGAAAATTCATTGACGATTCAAATTCTAAACGTACATCAACTACTGAAGACTTAAGTGTTTCGTCTTGCTTGCTACAATCGAAAACAACCAGCGGGGCTTTTGATTTGAATAATTCCGGTGTCAGTACTGGGCTACCGTCCAAACGGTGGTAATACGAACTTTGAAAACTGCTGTACATATTGTACAATAATGCAAAACGGTCTTTCCCAATATCCAAGTTTAAATTATCGTAAGGATAATACTTGTCGTTTAGAAACAGTCTCGCATTGATCACGTTACAGTGATCAAATTCATCAGCGTGTGCTGTCAGTACATTTTTTCTTGCTGTCTGAAAAGCTAACACAACAAAGCGTGGTTTTTCCAGCTGACTCGAGGTCTTGACAATCCAATTCTGCCTTTTAGTCTGTGGTAAGGCAGGATACTCGTGCAACTCCCAGGTCCTAAAAGGCATAGTTATCGGGTGGTCTTTCTCTATGAGTCGTAACAGTGGTAATCTGTACACATTAGCTACATGTACATAAGGCATTTTCCAGTAAACTTTATCTAGTTCAAGAACACAATTAGCAGTCGTTTGTCAGCTTACTAAAACCATAGCATTTATGTCGGTAGAAGCGCGTAGGAGTATAAGTTCTTGTTTCACGTTCAGCACGATGCGTGTATAGTCTTCTGCGAATCCCATTAGCATTTTCAGTGGTATACAAAAATTGAATTCGCCGTCATCATTCACTTTTAATATGTTCGTGGTCGGTGCCACCCAACCTGCGTTTTCCATTGCGTTACGTGCGTTGTTGTTGAGTGATAGAAAAGTTTTAATAGTTGACGTAACACCGACGTTTCTGGTATGATCCACTACCACGCCGGCCAACTCGTAACGAATCTCTTCAAAGAGAAATGCTATAGCATTGTTCACCAGTTCCACATTCAGTGCAGTATCTGCAGCCGCACTAGGGTTTTTTTTAACCAACTTGCCTTCGATGTAGAGGAAACTTTCTGACGGCAGTGTAAAGACGTCCTGTTGTTGTATTGGCACACGTATTTCATCATTGTTTCCATATCTTGTTGTTGCGTACGGTGCGTGTGAGTGAAATGAAAAGTGTGTGATACTGTCTTCAAAGAACGGTTGCTGCTCCACTGATAATATTCCACTCGCCATGTTACTTGTTTACAACAACAAAACCCAGTGAAATCAGGAAACGGCGGTTAACTGATGTTAATCGTTTCAGTTTCGAACGAGTACTGATGCGTTTCCTAACTGATCTTTCTTCTTCTTTTATTACTGACGACGACTGTGGTAGCAGCGGTGGCGAAGAAACAAAGTACAAACCCATGTCTATAGTCGTTTTAGATGTAAACGCACAGTGATGACTTCTCCGCGAAAATCTATTACGTCACCGTCCTGATCGTGTAAAGATAATGTTATGTTGTCCAAACGACTCACATTCACAGGTAGGTATATGACGTTTGTAGGCGATTCAATTATTTTGAATCCTGGTTCGACTGACGGATAGAACGAGTGCAGTGTGTGCCCGGTTTTACCGTTCTTGTATGATCCTTGCGCTATATTACACCTTATCAGTATACTGTTCACTTTTATAATGTTAACTGTGGCGTCAGACGTGTGAGTTTTATTCGCTTCAAGCAGACGCTTTCCCTTGAAACCCAACATATCACCGATACCGTACACTGTTTGTTGAAAGTCAATATCCAGTGCACAAGTCAGCTCACATTTCAGTGTATTGTTGTTAGGACGTAGACTAATCTTTGAGTCTCCTAACTGCTTTTTGAGGAAGGCTTCTATGTCACCGATTTCATAAGCACCTGTAGGTAAAGTTATCAAGTCCCACGTTGTTCCGTCTCGTAGTACTGGAAACACGTTGTTTTTTCCTTCAATCACGTTCGGTATACTGTTGTATGTAGTAAAGTCCAATAGACCTACATACCATTCGCCGTTTGTTAGTTCGAGAGGCGGGAAAAAGTCACATACAAGAGCAGCAGCATTCGTACCTGTTAAGGTGACCGACAGCGAAGACATCTTGTCGCTTACTGATCACTCGCGCGTTAAGAAGTCCAAACATAAATGCCCGCAGATGACTGTGTGTGGTGGCTGTTCACGTTCGTAATTGTAGTAAATGTCGGTGTCGGTTCCAAAATACTGTGTCAGCTCAAGAGGTGGCTGCATATTACCATACGCATCATAGTAGTAAACTTGTTTGTTTCGCTTCTTGTAGCAAACCCAGTGCGTACCAGGTCCTTCTGCACTGTCTAGATTAACAACTGCACTCTCATTCTTCCATGGTCGTGTGTGTGGTAAAGTGTTACGCATAAAAACTCCTCTGAAATAAGGTATTTTCAAAAGTTTTGCGTACACATACAAATCACTGTCAGACAATGCACGCACTGGTATGCAAATTAGTTTTTTTGTCTGTAAGGACGTAGGTATAGACCTGACGCTATTTTTTTATTGTTACGTTTATGTCTTGGGACTGTTTTGCGTTTGCAGGTCGTTTTGCGTTTGTTCACGGATTGACGTTTAATTCCTGAACCCTTCTTCTTCTTGTTTTTTCTGCAACCACTACGCGAGCTCCCTCCACCCACTGCCGATTTCGCCTTCATCGCTGCCGCTACGGCCGCCGCGTACGCTCTTTCGCTGATGCCTGAATTCAAAGCTTTCACTCGATCCCACGCCTTGCCGGCTAGCACACGATCCGCTACGCGTCTTCGTTCGTTGTCCTTGTACTTAGCGTAAGCGATATCGTGTTCGCGACAGGCTTCGTCCAACTCGTTGATTCCGCGCTCGCCACGTGCCAATCTCTCTTTGAGTTTTGTTCCAGGTCCACAGAATCGGTAGCCCGGTAGGTGTAATTCTACTGGTAATGCGTCCACCGCCCGATTAATCAAAGTAGGTACTGACGAAACGTTAGCGGGCACAGTGTTTTTAAGTATTTTTCCAATTACACCACGCCCCATTCTTCTTTTCTTACGAAGTACGTGCATTCTTGTAAACAGATCTCCAATCCTTGATTTCCGTTTCCGTATCGAGAACGTCTATTAAACGCCCCACCTCTTCAATATATTCAGACAGGACTGAACGCTGTGTCGTGCTGTCTTGATATTTATAGACAAACTTTATTAGATTGATTATATGAGCGTGAAATACCTGAGTGACCTTGTACAATTCGGTCTTTATATGTAATTTTAATTCGTGCATTTGTCGTACAGTGACTGCGTCTTTGTCATTGATACCGTTCGCTATATTCGTAATTTTTCTTCCGGCAGCGTAGAAAGTATCGTTTTGCAAACTGATTGTGTGTGCATGTAAAAATTCCAAATTCACTGCGTCTTTGAAGTCAACAGGCGCTTGCACATGCGTTAGTCGACAGTCATTAACGATTACGTTACCTGCACGATCTTTTTTCAAACTCTTCTCGTCTACGTATCGTTTTGTGGCTGCATCTCTTGATTTAAGCGGATCGTTTAGCCTTATTATTCGATGATCTTTTGCGTCTACGGTAGCGTTATCGTCGTTCTTGTACTGTAAGCATGTGTCCTTTACGTACTGTAAAGAAACAACATCGTGCAACTCTTCAGGATCACCCAAGTTGCATATCTTTTTGTTTTTCACATCAAAGTGACCGTCGTTAGTCACTCCTAAACCGATATCCTCACGCAGACTTCGATGAGTTTCTTTTCGCACTCTTACAGCGCTGTCGTGTCTACCGAACTTGTCTACACTCATATTTATGAAGAAGAACTGATGGTTATAGAACGGTGCGTCTGCTTTTATATGATAATGCCAGTTTCACGTAATTCTTCCAATATCGAAACGATTTCATTCCTATGACCAGTATGGCCGCTATTTTGAGACGCCATTAACAGTCTCAATCTATTAACCAACTCGTTAGGATCATCCCAATGCACGTAATCGATTGCAGTGTTCGGTTTCATCTCCATATAGCCACTCCCTGTACGTTTTCGTGCAAACAATTTAGATATTACTAGTCGGTACTTGACGCCACTGTTACTGTTTATTCGCGTATTGTGTTTATATTTTTGTTTGTGTCCGTTGGTTGCTAGTAGTATAGACTTATATTTCCTCATATCATCATTATTGTATTTTTTCGGTAGTTTCATAAACAAAAGTTCATACAGACCAGGTGTACCCTCGTAAATTTTTCCTTTGACATGAAAGTTGTCGTTATCATCGATTTTTACATTTGAATCACCTATCATAAATTTACCACCTTCGTATCGAACACCATACATGCGATCTATAATCCGTTTACAGTCCGCCGATTCACACAAACGCATATATTTGTTTGCTAATGAATCCTCGCTGAAATGTGAAGCGTTAGGGTTCCAGGCGTCCTCTTCACCGAAATGAGAAGCGTTATGACTCTGCATACCACTTTCGTTTTCTGTTATTACGTGTTGTGTAGGCTCTTCTTGTTTTATCTGCTCCTCCTCCTCCTCCTCCTCCTCCTCCTCCTCCTCCTCCTCCTCCATCATGTCACCACTTAACTTTCGTGAAATAGCTTCTAACGGTTCCAGAATCGGTCTGTAATTTTTTCAAAACGCCTCGTCGCTTTCTCTGATACCGTGTTGTAATGCATGATATTTTTTCCTTATGTTGTCGCTTATCGTGTCTATATCATACGCGAGTCGTTCCTCCTTATTCATTGCCATCGTGTGTTAGCAAGAGGACTGATTACATTACTACAGTGCAACCACTTTTATACTTCGTCGGAAACAATTATGAATCGATCAAAGCCGATTCTATATCTACCTTCATTTATTGACGAGTCTTTGTCTATGACTAGAAATCCATAACGATCCTTCCACGCTTCCATGCAGACGTCTTTGAAAGCATCATATTTCATATCTATGTTAACGTGATCATTGTATGCATGTCGTAAATTTAGATCGTCTTGTTTGAACAATATCAACAAGTTAGCGTTGTCACGTACCAATTGTTTCGGTATCTGGCTATATGTCTGGCATAGATAGAATGTGTCCACACCGCTATGTCTCCCCATAGCAAAATACTTTCGAATATTGTTTTGTCTTTCACACGATACGTCATCGAATACGATAACAGAGTCGAAACCAGTGATTTCACTCGGTAGCGGGACTTCTTCGTTCTCGCTGTATGCATGATAACCTAAACCTTCATCAGCGAGTGATTTCATCACTGTTTCTAGCATTCTGTATTTTGGTTGAAATAATGATTTTGAAAACACGTATACGTTGCGGAAACGTAGTCCGTTGGCATCAAACAGTAGGTTGAATAGCACATTGGATTTCCCACAGGAACTTGGGCCTGTAACGATACAGCGAATACTGTTCGGTAATAGCGGGCCATGTTTACGCTTAGCACTACCTTCGTCACCAGCCAAAAAGTCCATATCCTTTATTGGTAATTTGTTTGCTTGCTGTACAATCTTCATCTTTGTGAATACCGAAAGCATACTGTTTTCATCACGTGCTGTCACCTTTTTTATATTAGATCTTTCTTATGTATCCACGCATCGTGTTTACCATCGAAACCGAGCCAACGAACACGCACTCTGTCACCTTTGCGTTGTAACACCTTTTCCACTAGGTATACGTCGCCGACTTTGGACTTACTAATCTCGTGCTCGTAAAAACCACCTTTCAACACTTTGTTTAGATGATCTTTTAGCAGATAAGTGACGGGGATAGTAGTGGATTGTACTTTATCCACAGTGAATATTTCGTTAGTCCAATTCGGCGTATAACCTTTGGCGAACGTCATTTTGTGCTTACTTATACGAACACGGTCACCGACTTTAAATTTGGGTGGTTTCGTTGGACTGATTTTAGGCGCTGTGTTCTTCCTTATTCGTTCCAACACTATATGTTCGTTGGCGTCATTCACTTCACTCGGTTTCATACCAATGGTTCTGTGTGTTGTATTGTTGTACGATTTCAGTAATGTAGGTAGTAGATCCAACCAGCAGTAGTGTCCTTGTTCACTGAAAGCTCGATACATGTGTGTCTTCAGTGTGCGATTAAAACGTTCCACTATGGAAGCTTTTTTCTCACTGTAGGTTGAGTAATGTTTCACATTATACTTTTTTAGTAACGCTTGTACTGTGCTGTTGTAATACTCCTTCCCGTTGTCTGTCTGTAAATATTTCATTCGATTAGCAGTTAGTATAGGCTCTAGTGCATACTTTACTTCTTTTCCTGTCTTTGTTTTCAATGGTACAGCGTACGCGTACTTGCTAAACGCATTGATCACTGTCATCATGTACTTGTACCCTTTGTTCACTCGAGCGTATGGTATCATCTCCACAAGATCCGCCTGGTACAAGTCGTGTAGACCCTTCAATTCAACCGCGCGCCTAACGAAATTCCTTCTCGCTGCTCTGTGTAGCTCTAGAGCTATAGTCTTGCGTGCGTTGTTCATGGTTTAAGATACACTAACATAATACCGGCGTTAAAAATACTATATATATCTATAACAGTTTCTTTGTTTTTCAGTATTCATTCACACATCTGAATATCGCCATGGCTGACCTTCAACAGAATCCAGAACAACATCAGCAGGAACAGGGACATCCTCAACAAGGTAAAAATTTTTTTAAATACCAATTGTCTCTCTCTATAATTATGTAGCAAACCAAATTTGTTTGATATGAATTAACTCTGTCTAACCTGTACAAGATAGTCTCTTGACGTTGTTTAGAAATTGATATGACGGAGAAAATTTTTTATGTTCTGACATAGGTTTGTCACCTTCTCCCCAATGTATTGTCTCTTGACATCGTTTAGAAATTGACATGACGGAGAAAATTTTTCATGTTCCACCATAGGTATGTCACCTTCTCTCCAATGAACTAATTCAATTCCGCAACAAAAGCATTTAACTCTATCGTCTATGAATGACATACTATGTCCACAAACATCATAATTTAGCGGATAGTAGTAAAACCCAGCAAACGCTAACTCGTCGGGACTGACAAACGTCACTTCCCAATACTTGAACGATTTTCTTCTTTCACTTTCAATGCTAAAATCATGAGTAGCTGCCATCTTCACAGTTTGCAATAAACTAACGTATTACTAACGTGTACTATCTATTTATTTACCACAAACATGAATTTGTGTGTGTTATTCATCATTCCTATTAGCTAATACATGTGTTTCTATTGTTTCAGATATGACACGATTTTATATTGTGCGAAACAGTAGTATTAGAGGATGTCTCACAACTTTTAATTACCTGCCTGTGTACACAGAAGAAGAAGATCAAGATATAGTACCGATAATGACCGAGGTGCGACCTTTATTGTGCAAGGATATTCTGGCAGAACAAGCACGTTTACGCAGTATCAAATGGCATATTGCGTGCAGGATACGTTTCACTAAAACTGTGTTAGATGGTGACAGCGGCGAAGAAAAAGTGGTAACCAAAGACGCTGTCTTCCACGGACGTTGTCGTACGTTGCTCACGGACGACAACGACGAGTTGAACTGTCTACTCGATGAATCCTACGATAAAATCATGAATAGCATATCCAATTTTACCCGTGACGGGAGCGGATGGTCGGTGGATGCTGTACTGAAGCTGGAACTAGTTGTTGGACGGTACCGGCCTCTAGCAGCATCCTCCTACCTTCCAACCCCGCGAAAACTTGCACTCACCAAGGCAGTAGTCAACATCAATAACTCCCAAGATGAAATGTGTTTTCTATGGTCCGTACTAGCCCACATACACCCTCAACAAACGCATAAAGAATTTGTTTCAAACTACATCTTATTCAAAAACACAATAAATATGTCCGGTATCGAGTACCCTGTTTCTATAAACTCACTTTCTAAATTTGAAACACAGAATCCCAATATTTCTATAAACGTTTTCGGCTATGATATAGACGACAATATCAGAAACGAATCAAAAAATGAGGTTTATCCGTTAAGAATTACCCCCAATAAGGACAGATTACATCATGTTAATCTTTTACTTCTGTCCGATACAAATAGCCGAAAACATTACTGTCTTATCAGTAACATGAGTAGATTGTTATCATCCCTAACAAAATTCGAACATAAATCATTTTACTGCGACTACTGCCTGCATCGTTTCTCCACAGAACATGGTCTGTCCGATCATCTCCCCTACTGCACACCTCACGGCGAGCAGAAAACCAAAATGCCCACAGAGGAGGAGAAGTTTATGTCATTTAAAAATTACGCGCACTGTCTTAAAGTACCCTTTACCGTCTACGTCGACTTTGAGTCCCTTATCACTCCGCTTCAATCGTGTTCACCTGGTAACAACGTCCCGACGACAGTGCACGAGTTAGGCGAATTCTACTCAGTTGATAGCAACGGTACCCGTCAGAAAATAACTTCTCCTCCTGTATCGTCCACATCATACGAAGCGATGCATATTCCGTCAGGTTTCTCCTATGCTATCGTCGATCATACACACAGACTCTGGAGAGAGGCTAAAGTTTATCGAGGTGAAAACGTCGTAGACACTTTCTTCTCGTGGTTGATGAAAGACGCCGAGGATATGATGAAGGTAGTACGACATAACGTACAAATAATTATGTCCGATGATGACAATGTTGCGTTCACTAACGCCACCGTTTGTCATTTGTGTGAGCGCCCTTTGACAGACGATGACAAGGTACGCAATCATTGTCATCTTACGGGGAAATTCTTGGGAGCAGCCCACAATAGCTGTAATCTAAGCTACAAGATGCCTCGTCATATCCCCGTCTTCTTTCACAACCTTCGTGGCTACGACTGTCACCATTTAATGCAGGGTTTAGGAAAATATAAGGACCAACACGTATCCTGCATTGCAACATCCAGTGAGCGTTACGTGTCGTTCTCCCTGGGTCCCTTGCGTTTCGTAGACTCCTTTCAATTTCTTAATCGCTCTCTGGACACACTCGTTACCAATCTGTCCACGTCCGGGAGCCAATTTCCTTTGCTCAGAGAGGAAATGCTTAGACGGGGTTTCGACGAACAGACCAATCTGCTCGTACGCAAGGGAGTATACCCTTACGAGTACGTTGACAGCATTGATCGGTTCAACGAATCAAGTCTACCTGCTCGTGAACACTTTGATAACCGGTTGTTGGAATCGGCTATTTCGGACGCAGATTACGAGCACGCACAAAACGTGTGTAGTGCATTCAATCTGCGTACGTTTGGAGATTACCACGATTTGTATTTGTTGACAGACGTAATGCTGCTGGCCGATGTCTTTGAAAGTTTCCGAGACATGGCCTTACGCGATTACTGCTTGGACCCGTGTCATTTTTACTCGCTTCCCGGACTCGCTTGGAACGCGATGCTAAAAATGACAGGGGTCGAATTAGAGCTGTTAACAGAGATAAATCTGCATCTGTTCCTTGAGTCTGGGGTCCGCGGAGGCTGCGCGATGATATCCAACCGTCACGCAGTCGCTAACAATCCTCTGATTCCAGATCAGTACGATGTATCGAAACCGACCTCCTTCATTCTGTATACAGACTGTAATAATTTATACGGTGCAGCCATGTCGCAACCACTCCCTTACGCAGACTTCCGATGGCTCGATCGTAACGAAATCGAGTCCTTGGACGTACGTAATGTGAGTGATGATTCCGACATCGGGTACATCCTCGAAGTCGACCTACACTATCCCGATACCTTACACGACCTGCATTCCGACTACCCACTTGCACCTGTGCGCCAGCACGTAACACCCGATATCCTTTCTCACTTTTCCAAACGTTTACACGAGAGTATATACAGATCATCGTATAACGAATCAGGGTCATCCGTAGAGAAGTTGTTAACAACTTTGGAGGACAAACAAAATTACGTTCTCCATTATCGAAATTTGAAATTGTATTTAAGTCTTGGCTTAGAGCTGAAAGGGACTCATAGGGTGTTGTGTTTTAAGCAAAGCGCTTGGTTGAAACCGTTTATCGATTTCAACACCCGCAAGAGGCAAACAGCCGTCAATAGCTTTGAAAAAGACCTTTTCAAATTGATGAACAACGCCGTATACGGTAAGTCGCTGGAGAACGTACGGAAACATATAGACTTTGAACTAGTCTCGAATGAACGACGGCTTCAAAAACTAGTTTCCACACCTAGGCTAAAACGTATGATTCGTTATACGAACGATCTGGTGGGGCTCTCACTCCGTAAAAAATCCATTGTTCTTTCCCGTCCCGTGTATGTCGGCTTCACGGTGCTTGACGTTAGCAAAACGATAATGTACGACTTTCATTATCGTTATGCTGTCGCCAAGTACGGCCGCAACGTTAAATTATTAATGACAGATACAGACAGTCTGATGTATAGCATTCAAACATCAGACTTGTATGCAGACATGAAGAAGGACCTACACGTTTTTGACACATCGGATTACCCTACGTCTCATCCTTGTTATAGCCTTAAGAACAAAAAGGTTGTCGGCCTGTTCAAGGATGAAACGTGCGGTCGTCCTATTAGAGAATTCGTGGGTCTCCGAGCGAAATGTTATTCGTTCCTTGTGGCCCACGAAGATCCCACCCAAGAGTGTCAAAAACGTGTGTGTAAAGGTGTGCCTCGAGTTGCAATTAAGAGGAGTCTGCGACACGATATGTATCGCAAGTGTCTCACTGATCATTGTCAGTTTTCTACCAGTGCGCTTTGTTTACGTAGCGATCATCATACGCTGTACACGATGCGTGTAAATAAGCAAGCGTTGTCACCGTATGATGATAAGCGTTATATATTAGACAATGGTCATGATACACTTGCATACGGTCATTATCGGATACAACAACGCATCAACATGGAGAACGACGACGACGACACCTCCCCACCTACTAAAAAAATTTGTCTCCATGTATAGTAACCCCCCTCAACACTTGTTTCTTTCGGCAGTTGACGTCTCTCGGTGCTTCAGTCTAGACGTCTGTAAACGTAAGTTCACATATTAATATCACAACGATATTTGTATGTTTAAACATAATATATACATATATAGAGTTTGTAATGTGTGTGGTTTCTTTGTCTTACAGTATTATGGATAACACTGCGGTTATAATCGACTTCCAGTGCTTTTTCGACGACAACGGAAAATATATTGTGAAGGAACTGTCAATCATGGACGTTCTGAGATTTGCTGGTAGACATTGGATTTTGACACCGCCTGCTACATCCGTTACGAATCCCAAATACGTTAGGACAAACCACTGGTTAACGTCAAATTATCATAGACTTAGATGGAGCGAAGGAGAGACACCATACGACAATCTTGTTTCATTGTTAACATCACATACACGTGTATATAAATATGTGTTTGTGAAGGGTTTTGAGAAAAAACGTTTTTTGCAATCAAAGATAATACACAATAATATCATCAATCTCGATGACTTTGGTTGTCCTAAAAACATACCGTATATAATTCATGGAACAGAATGTCTTAGACATTTCAATTCTTCTGACCGTTGTGCCAACTATAAGGTGCATGCTATTCGGGAATGGATGATTCATGATTTTTGCTTTAAACAAACATTTTTAATGTAACAAATTTAGAAAGTAGGTCACAGCGAATGATGACATTTATATCTCTCTCTCTCATTCTGTTGTGGACATGTACATACATGCATAGCTGTAAGCAGTGACTATTTTCTTATGAAAATGGACTTTCCTAATGACATTGTTATATTTTTGGTGTCTCTAATTTCGTCTGTGGGACATGTTCATACATGCAAATGAAAGTGGGACACCGACGTTACCACCACCACTATCACATTCTACTGTCCTTTTGTGACGAATATTCTTTCATTGTTTGGTTCTCTCTGGTTTGATACAGACGTGTTCACTAGTGTCTTCTAATAATGTCGTTTCTTGTAAAGTTTAATGCTGTAAGTGCTATCGAGTACAAACGATGTTCAGAATTGATAGTGAATAAAAAATATCCCATCACGGTCTTAACAAATGTGGACACAAAATATGGGAACTCTGTGCTTGCTACGTTGGAGGATGGCGACCGTCAGTATCGTGTCTATCTTCCCAAGAGGTATGCAGGTGTCTTCACGAATGAGGAGCTCAGACATATCAAACCTAAAGAACTACATTTAGTGTATCGAGGGACGAGAAATCAAACAACACAAGTAGAGATTGAGTCCTAACGTCGTAAGTAGCAATCGTGTTAACAAACAATTTATTGATGTGTGTGCGTGTGTGTAGTTTCAACTCTCTGTACTTAACACTTTAATAATTGAATTTGTATGTACATGATAAATGTATCATTGATTCTACAAGTTTCGTTGAATAATAGTTGGTTCGATTAGAAATTATTTGAAAGTACATTACCTTTATGCGATAAATGTATCATTGATTCTAAGTAGTATTTACAAATTTCCAGTGAATAATATTTGGTTTGGTTTGATTAGAAATTATTTGAAAGTACATTAACTTATGAAAAATGACATATACTTGAAAAAGTTTACTTACTTAACGCATTTGATTCTTTCCACTAACTGTGTGTGTGTGTGTGTGTGTGTGATAATTGAATATTATCGTATCAGTGATTCTAATATCGACTGTATTGTTATGTTACAGATAAACTTCCTTGTGAACTGTATCTACAGCCGTGAAATTATTATTTTAAAATCTTACAATGTCAAAAAATTATTATTAATATTTATTTTATATAACAATGTTTGTTTGTGATATATGTATATTTAATCAATGTAAAATGTATTTTGAATAATTGTATTATAACGGTTTGTAAACTATATTTTAAGTTTGTGTACAGTGCTGTAAATATATATTTAATCAGTTAAAACAATATTATTATTAATATTTTATATATATAACAATGTTTGTGATATATATATTTAATCAATAATTGTATTATAGCGGTTTGTAAACTATATATTTTATGTTTGTGTACAGTGTTGTAAATATATTTAATTATTTAAAACAAATTATGGTTTATTTTAATTTATTTCGTTATAAACCTTCGAATATGCATGCAATTATTTGTATAGTAATCAGAAATGTGTGTGAGAGAGACATTTTAATAATTTGTAGGTTGTATCTTACAATCATGAAAATTATTATTTAAACTGATAATTGTTTTATTAAAATCTTACAATGACGAAATATTATTATTTCATTGTTTACGATATATATTTAATGCAAAAAATGAATTTTTAAAATTACAATCGTCTGTATTTAAGTTCGTGTACACACATACAAATCGTTTGAATAAGGGAAATCTTCGAATATGCATCCAATTATTTGTATAGTAATCAGAAATGTGTGAGAGAGACATTTTAATAATTTGCAGGTTGTATCTTACAATTACGAAAATTATTATACAATGTGTGTGTACACAAAACTTTTGAAAATACCTTATTTCAAGGAGATTTTTTTATGCGTAACACTTTACCACACACACACACACACAGACTTGGCAGTATATTAATTTCTAAATCGTAGTCAATGACTGTCATGTGTCAAAAAAGGACGCCACGAGGTAGGTGATAAATATATATTTCCTGGTGATTACATTTTAGTATCGCTAATTACAATAATCCATAGGTAGCACGACGCTTATGTAAAACTGATGACAACTGTGTCTAGAGACAAAGAGAGAGGAGGGGAGAGAGAGTTGATATCGAAGTCGTCGTCAACAATTTACTATAATATAGTTTGAATTTCCCACCGAAGAAAAATGTTGACAGATCTGTTCTATACACACACACACAATAATGCAGGATTGGTAACCCTGATCATATATTTTAATATACACTATAATACACACACATATCAAGTTTGAACCCATACATAGGTTGGTAAACCTGATCATATAGATTTAATATACATTGCGGATGCTGTGGTCCAGATACGCGAAAAAGTCGCGGATCTTGACACAGATCAGCGAAAAAGTCGCGGATGCTGTGGTCCAGTAGAAAGTGAAAGTGATCTAGGCTCGCGAAAGGCGGCATATATTCGCGGATATACAAATCAATTTAATTAAAAAAATAAAAATATCAAATTAAAAAAATTTATTCGCGGAAATTCGCGGTCCAGTAGAAAGTGAAAATGATTTAGACTCGCGAAAGACGGCATATAAAAAATTATATTCGCGGAAATTAGAAAGTGAAAGTGATTTAGGCTCGCGAAAGGCTGCATATATTCGCGGATATGCAAATCAATTTAATTAAAAAAATAAAAATATCAAATTAAAAAAAAATAAAAAAATTTATTCGCGGAAATTCGCGGTCCTTTGGGATGCTGTGGTCCAGCGGTGGTGGGGAGAGCGTGGGAAAAAATCTTGGACCGTGGGAACGGCGGCATCTCTTTGATCTAGACCGTGGGAACGGCGGCATCCTTTGTTGGTCAGAACCGGTATTTTCCCTCTACTGGTACGCTTAGGACTTAGTTTTATGAAACGGTAGACTTAGTCTAAGGTAGTCGGTTTTTGAAAGAACCGGACTAGGATGCTAAGTCCTAATACTACTACCAATCCATGAGGGTAACAGGACAGAGGAGGATGATGGCAACGCGACAAGAAGAAGAATCATGATAGGTCTATCTGTTTTCAGGACTTACCCGTTTTGGGGGGGGTAAGTCCCTACCCCTGCGGAAAGTTGCCAACCATGTGGCTTGTAGCCAGAAGAAGAGGAGAGAGTTACCCAAGTGTGTGGTCCGCGTTTTGCTGACGCGTCGTCCGGGGCCGGTATAAAGTGACAGCTTGTAATGGAAGAAATATTGTTGATGCATTTACAATAAGTTGAACTTCTAAGGTAATAATTCTAAGAAAGCTTGACAAATATATTCAGTGTGCACATCACACAAGGATCGGTGCAAGCTGAGGGGTTTGCGAACACAGAAGCGCGCCGACAAAAGCTTTTATTGTTTTAATGATGTCGGTGTAAAAACAATTGAACAATGCGATACACCGTGACTGACTGACACCGGCTCCAGGACGACAGGGTAATATTGATTTCTACGAATTCCCATTGCGTTACCATATACGGAGAACTCTTCATATTAGGAAGTTTTCGGATATGCTAACAAAACGCCAAGATGAAAACTGAATAGATAAGTAGTATCGCTTTGTTGAATGAATCAATACATAGAAAGTGCGTGCATATTGATCTTTCAACGTTTTGACTCTCGCATATTGTATTTATTGTTATTTATTCCTGAACATGATTAGACCGGTGGTAACATATGGCAGCGAGACTTGGACTCTGAACAAACAAGCCGCTAACATAGTCAATACTTTTGAAAGGAGAATTTTGAGGAGAATATATGGACCGATCCAAGTCAATGGGATATGGAGAATGCGTCACAATGATGAGCTATACAAGCTGTATAAAGACAATGATCTGGCCACCACCATCCGACTGCATAGATTCCAATGGGTAGGACACATTATTAGGATGGAAGGCAACCGAATACCTAGGAAGGTACTGTTTAGTCAAATCGAGGGTAGAAGGCTTGTCGGACGACCCAAGACTAGACCCAAGACCCAAGGCCTGTCGGATTGACGCAGTGGCGAGGGATGGTGATAGTTTACTTAAAATAAAATGTGAACATCGATCGCCAAGGTCAAGGAAAAATGGAAGCGTGTGATTATGGAGGCTAAGGTCGACTTCGAACTGTGACGTCATAGAAGAAGAAGAAGAAGAAGAAGAAGAAGAAGAAGAAGAAGAAGAAGAAGAAGAAGAAGAAGAAGAAGAAGAAGAAGAAGAAGAAGAAGACCGGTCGCACACTGGAGCGGCATTTTGTTTCGCGACAGAACCGTTTTGGCGCATTGTGTCGATAAGCGTCGCAGATGACTCTACTGTCATTAGGATCTATAGAGCGCCACACACTATCTGCAACATTGTCTAGAGGCGTCGCGAGGCCCCTTGCGACCAAACACGAAGTTTCTTCAATTTGTGTATCGCAACAAGACAGCTTGCGACTTTCTGAACTGTGCGTGCACTGGATTCCAACCACACAAGGCGAGGACGTTATATTACACTTACGTTGAAATTGCGTTCGTTGTCCTTAAGGTGGGTTTACACTAGGCGCAACATACTCGCGCAACTGTTTCGCGAGCCAACCCTCAGTCGGTTTTTGGACGCGCATCAAAGAGCCTCGCTCCTTCCGTTTCGTGTAGTGTGAACGTCGATACTTGTTGTGCGCGAGAAAATGAACCAGGAGGAATGCATCCGCCTCATCGAATTGTACAAAAATCATTCGTTTTTGTGGGATCCCAAAGACAAAGCTCATCACAATCGGGCAAAAAGGGAGGATGCGTGGAAGGAAATGAGCGCGATCCTTCAGCAGCCCGTCTCTACTCTTAAATCAAAGATGAAAACTCTGATGGTGTCATACAGAAGCGAAAGGTCGAGAGAAAACAAAAGCAGAATCACTGGATCAGGTATGAAATTTTTTATTGTATTTGTATGCACATTTATTTTTTTATAATATTTCACAAAATACCTATTTATTAGTTTTTTATTATACTCGTATTAATAATAACAAACCTTGTTTACAGGTAGTGAAGATATATATGAATCCAAATGGTTCGCATAAAAATATTTTGACTTTTTAAAGGACAAAGACAATCCGAATGAAACCTTGGACACAGCTAGAAGCGAAGTAAGTACATTCTTTAATCAACATCTGTTCTGCCATGGCAAGCTGTAATTTAAAACAAAGTAACCTGCTAAATGGCGACGAATATTCTTGGTGCGTTCGGATGCCCTTCTTGGAATATTGCGAATAGGCTGGAACGATGTTGTTGGTTGGTCATTTCGCCATGTTCCACGAATGATTTCTCCGTTCCTGTCAGTATCGATGATGCCGGGTGGTGGATAAGTTTCGCGTGAAGAGCGTTTTCTTAAAAAGTTGTGTAAGTATACGGTGGTTAGTGTTACTTTTGATGCTGTCTTCGGTTGCAATAGCATTGGTTTTCTAAGTACACGAAAAACGGCACTCAATATACCGAAAGCATTCTCTACTACTCGGCGAGCTCTAGAATGACGGTAATGGAATATACGTTCAGGTGAACCACTGTCCGGGTCTCCGTCGAATGGTTTCATTGTGTAGTCATTCAAAGTGAATGCCTTGTCTCCTAATATCATATAGGGCACTTGCACACAATATGGTATTCGCAAGGCTTTCGGGTTGGGTATATTCATACTTCGGTTCTTTAATTTTTGGTAATTTTGAATACGCCACCATCCGATATTCGCCCTTGGCAACCTACATCAGCATATATGAAGTTATAGTTTGCATCGACTAGCGCAAACAGCACGATAGTAAAAAAATGTTTGTAGTTGTAGTATTCGGTGCCTGTATGGATGGGTGCTTGTAGCATGATGTGCTTTCCATCAATTGCACTGATCGATTGCACCGATTCCATCAATTGCATCGATTGCACTGATTGTAGTTGTAGTATTCGGTGCCTGTATGGATGGGTGCTTGTAGCATGATGTGCTTTCCATCAATTGCACTGATCGCGTGAGGAAAGGATCATTTTGTTTCGAATTCGTCGGCGATTTGGAGCCACTCCTCAGTAGTAGATGGTACCTGCACAAAAACAAATTAAAAAACGAATTTTAAAGAAACAGTAAATTAAAAAATTAAATACAAAACAAAATTTTATAAGTATTACAACATTTCCAGAGAATTCTAGAGTACTGATGAATCATTCATCTCCTGGGGGATAAAAGATTTTTCCCAAGGGATAAAAAGGTTGCTTGAGATAAAAGTTGTCGTGTCCCCTTATTACTGATCTTTTTCGTTTCTGAAGTTTGATAATTTTTGTTTAGTAATTATCTACTCTCGATCTTTCATCACTGGATCAGCAATTTTACTAGGGAACATATATAACATATTATACTTATATTGTATTTATATTTTTAGGAAATATGTGGTGAAATATGTAATACAAATCATAATAGAAATATGTGATTTGAAAAATGCCCCTTGTTTTATGACTTAATTGACATTTTTTGTTTTAGGAATCCCAAGAAGTGACTACTGAAGTTATTAGCGACACCCCATCAGTTGCTACTACATCTACCGCGTCACAAGACAGCACGTTCCGTACTCCAGCTGCAAAAGAATGCCGCAAACGAAAGAAAGTACAAGGTGATCCAGACTCTGATAAAATGATGGGTCAAGCATTGCAGATTTTGCAGTCATCGGTTAGTGCATCGAAAGACCCGCTCTTCACATATGCGTTGAGCTCAGGAAGTATGACGCTCAGACACTTGCACACGTCAAGAGAGCCTTTGCAAACATTTTGTTTGAAGCGGATATGGGAAGGTTGTCATCATACCCTACTACGTCATATGGCAGTGACCTACACCCACAGCAAGGGTACTTGTCATCATCTGAGACCTCTAGCCCTCATGATTACGGGTCTCAAACATCCTCTGGCCCCACAGGTCCTGCACTGTCTCACTCAATTTTACAGCACTCATCACACCCTCTAATCCAATCTGTACGACAAGATGATGAGCAGCAACCACAAGACACCCAGCACAGACAAGACTCCAGTGCAGCTTCCCCCTTTCTACTACTCCATGATGGAAATGTTTTTTCGAACTTGTAATGTTTTTTTCGAATGTTTTTTCTTGACCCTTTGTTCAATTATTTTTGTTCTCATTCATTATTCTCAAGAAATATGTAAAAAAAAAAAAATATTTCACATCATTTTGATTATTATATGTAGGTACAAATTACTTTTTGATTAAACTTGAAACAATTATTTTTTCTTTCTATGTACATATTATGCTATAAATATTGTTTAAATATAAATATTTATAAATATTTCGAAATATTGTTTAAAAATATGAGTAATCATTCTTACCTTTACATATTCCTGAAGTGCTTCAATCAACGCATCACAAACTGCTGGGATGATTCCTGATATCGTACTCTTTGACATTTTAAACAGATACTGTACACTTGTGTACGAATCACCAGTCGCAAGGAATCGCAGTGTGACAGTCAACCTTTCTCTCACAGTTACTGCTTCTCTCAGCTTTGTATCCATTCTTTCGATTTTGGGACCGATCAGTGATACGAATATTCAAAGTCTTCTGCAGTCGTGCGGATGAAGTTCCTGATGGTATCTTCAATGGGTTCTACTGTCATTTCCCTCATAAGCTGGTTCTCATATTGGCATCGCAGACGGCACCAGCGCCGACTTCGTTTCGTTTTCTTTTTCTTGTTCAAATACAGCATTGTCATGACGGCGAACGCGGATGAGGTACAACTACAGAATACGACGACATGGTTGTCTCACCCAAACTGACGGCTCACCTTCTTTCGTGCCTGTTTCGCGCAACGTTTCGCTCAGTGTAAATGGGAAGGGCGAGACAGCCGTCGAGCGAGACATTCTCTCGAGACAGTTGCGCGAGTATGTTGCACCTAGTGTATACCCTCCTTCAGACCTATAAAGAAGCGTGGGAAGAGCCATCACCTAGTAAAATTTTAGGCGTGTTTTACTTGCTGACTAAAGGGTTCGCCTAATGGCCCCGCACATAAGGTTGAACTTATGCAACTTATTCACGTCATTTATTATTATTATTGATTTCAATTAAGTATAAAATGGAAACAAGTGTAGTTGAAAGTGAAGTAGATGCAAAATAAAGCCTGTCACGAACCCACGAACCGCACACTTTTACAGCTTAAAAACAGCTGACGAGAAATTGTTTTGTCGTGAGCCAATGTCTCAAGCCTCTCTCCATCAAAGCGTCACTTTGCAACACGACGCGTCGAACAATTCTGTCGCGAAACAAAATGTCGCTTGCATTTATACAAAAGTGAGCGGCAGGCCTTATATATTATAGTGTATTTAACATCGTTATAGGAAAACGGTATAAATTCAACGCGGTATTTAATTTTTTCTTGTGTGGATCAAGAATGAAGAAACGTGTTGAAATTAATAACACCGACGTCTTAAACTCGCAGGCGATTTGACGCTAATTCAGACTAACTAAGACGACCTCAAATAAATATCACGACAGAAAAGTAAGGAAAATTTCAGACAAAGAACAAATACGCTTAAGTTTAAAATCTACTGATATCCTGTAGTGTAACTATCGCATTGCTGATATTATTCTCTGCCGGGCTATTAGACCGGGTTCTAGTACTGTTTACGTAATTTACAACAGACATTTCGGCCCCACCACTGGAGATCATGTTCATAACGATTGAGTAATTGCCGAGATCTACTCCAGTACTAGTAACCTGTACTGAGTAGTAATCTGTACTACAGTACTCTGGGAATTGGCGTACATCTTGCTAGTTACTCAGTCGTTATAGACACTGAAGATGGCCTGGATACCAGGATTCATAGATGTTTCCAGCCAAATATTATAGAAATATTGATAAACAGGTCCATGGAGAGGTAAACGTTTACCTTATGCAGCTTTTCTCGGGTCATTGATGCTTCTGAGCTTTGAAAAGGTTCGCGTATGAGCATAATTAATCTTTTCCACATCTCGCTTTCTTCATCTGTTCTTCAGTTTCTCTCGCTTCAATAAGGAACAAGAAAATATGGAGGGCCATGGAAAGGTTTGGAATTCCACAGAAGATTGTACGACTTGTACAGGCAATCTATGATGGATATACTTGTCCATAATGAGCATAGGGGGAAGTTGTCCCAACCTTTTGCTGTTAACTCGGGAGTAACACAGGGATGTCTTCTTTCCCCTACCTTGTTTATCATAGCGCTGGACAGCATGTTATAAGAGGCAACAAATAGAAAACGGGGGATTCAGTGGGGCTTAAATAGCCGGTTGGAGGAATTGGATTATGCGGATGAACTGTGCCGTCTTGCAGATAGCCTACGAGATATGGAAATTAATTTGAACGATCTGAAAATAGAAGCCAAACAAGTAGGCTTAAAGATAAATAACAAAAATACCAAGGAAATGCGTATTAACCATAGAAATAATTCTGATTTGTTACTAGACGGAACAGTTTTAGAAAGGGTTGGAAATTTTGATATTTTTGGTAGCATGGTTAGTCAGGATGGAGGTGCTCTCAGGGATGTGATAAGTCGTATAAATAAAGCAAAAGGAGCATTTGCAAAGTTAAGACCAGTATGGAGATCACCCCATATACGCAGGAAGATAAAACTCAGAATATTTGACTCAAATGTCAAATCGGTGTTGCTGTATGGATGTGAAACCTAGAAAGTGACAAAGGACATCACCACAAGGTTACAGACTTTCATAAACCGTTGCCTGAGGTGCATAATGAGAATTCGGTGACCTAAGACCATCTCGAACAGAGATCTATGGGAGGCCACAAGTCAGAGTACCATCCAACTACAGATAAAGAAAATGGAGGTGGATCGGTCACACCCTAAGAAGACCACCACAAAATATCGCTAGACAGGCACTGAGTTGGAATCTGTAAGGTAGCCGCAGACGTGGAAGACCGAGGAACACCTGGAACAGGACTATGGAAAGAGAGCTGGCTGATATCAACAAGATATGGAGGGAGGTGAAGGTCCTGGCAATGGACAGAACACGCTGGAGAAGTTTTATCGAGGCCCTTTGTTCCACCTAGGAATTTAAGGACTTAAGTTAAGTCAAGTTATACAGCTTTTTCGGGGCATTGATGCTTCCGAACTTTTAAAAGGTTCGCGATGAGCAGAATTCGTCTTTTCCACAATGCAAAAATGTGATTGGAGATGTGGAACGACTGTTCTTCAGTTTCTCTCGCTTCAGTAAGGAAGAAGAAAACGTCCACTACACCTAGAGCAACCTACAGCTGCGAAGAAAGCTCTAACGGAGCCAGTGGCATTACGGTGAGAGATGTACACATCTCGTCCTTGAATATTCCGTCGAACCAGCTGAAGAGTCTCGGCCGAGACCTGTCCCGCGCGAAGTACTTCCTAACGGTAGTCTCAGTCGCGTGGAGTTAGCATAATCAGGATCTGTGATTAAGGAAGACGTTTCTAGTTGCTATAGTAGCTAGATCGATATCTCTGAATCTCACATTGGGAAGACCCAGGGTCGTATTTACGAGGGGTGACGAACGGAACCGGATCCCCCCCTCAGAGGGTCGAACGTTGACAAGAATTTTTTTAATCTCTTAATTTTTAAACTGTTTTATTAATTTATAAGCTGTTTACAGTAATGCAGTAGGAACCCATTTTTATTACACATAATTTGCGTGTACGTTTAAAATATCAAATATAGGAAATCAACTAAGTCAATAAATATTTTATAAACAAAGTTTCAATAGCGCTTATTTTTATTTGTGTTATTACTTTAATGGGATTGATTTCAGTATGTTAATACACGTTTTCAGCCACTTTAAAGACTGTACTATCGATTAGTCTTATCTTGATTTTTACTCTTGTCTGAAGCCTATTCAACCGGACACCCCCCCTCCCAAGACCAAATTCTAGATACCCTACTAGCAAGAAGTATGGGCTACTAGCACGCATAAGGCATTTTTTTTTATCTACATGGGTGAGTGAGTGAGTGAGTGTTGTGTGTGTGTGTATGTGATGTTCATAATATATAGTTCTTTTCAAGACTACTTAATGTCACTAGCTACTAACTAAAATGACATACGAGGTACGTTGTTATTAAAGATTTTATCAGATTTAAACCAACATCATGGCCTCCAAAACAAGCGCGCGCGCTTCCCCACACGTATAATTGCTGTACATTGTTACATTTTTCAGTGCGCGTACTTAACTTCGGCTCGCGTACACATGAGGATACATTTTTTAATCACCTCTAAGACAATGCGCCAGCGCAAGGTACATCTCACCACGCATTGACAGGTCGGTACTTTGCCGTCAATTAAAAGGACGTTTTTTACTTTTAACGAGAGTGGTGTGCGATACTTTGGAGTAGAGGTTATGTCAAATTACTGGGAGGGAGGCGATATCTCTGGCCTGCATCTCCTCTGCCGTAGTAGTGATTTACGAGCGTACTGAGTGCAAAATTAGGTGTCAAGAACAAGTAGGCCAGACCAGACAGTAAGGTTTGCTCGCTCAGCTCAGCTCTGCGACTTGATTTTTACGGCGGCACTAAATCATCCACTGCAACCGGACGGTTATTTAGCTCGTTTTTCGTCTTCCGTAACCCGTATTGAGTTCGTACTCAGTACGATGCTGTCGGTAAGACGACTTCTTGCGCGGGTACTTGACTCTAATCCAGGCCACATACAGTACTTAGGCCTATGTGGTCACACATAGTTACAAAATTATTGACAGCTGGGTTAGAAAATGTTCTAAGTGCAGCTAATAACTATGTAAGTCATAAGAGGAAAATTTACATTATCAAAACTATCATATGATAAATTTTTATAAACATATACGATATATATATATATATTTTTTTTTTGTATCTATTATTCCTTTGTAAGTAACTCGTTGAGTTTCCTTTAGGTCTCCTATGTAATTATAATTATATAGGATTTTCTCCCAATCATATATAATTATGTATAATTATATATAATTTTCTCTTATAAATTAGTTTATATCTCGTTATTAATTTACTTACAAAAATTTCTGATGGTACTGATATCTTTCAGTGAAACTTGCGTCAAGTGTTAAAAAGAAATACGAAATCACACTACTTGCAGATGAAACAAATTGAATAACATCTCAAATTATCAATTAGAAAATAAAATAAAACTTAAACTCACTAAACACACACCACACAAACCTTCATGTAAAAATCCACCTACTAATGATAATATAAAATACATCAACTTTACTACAGAAACATAACTCGTAAACTAAACAAACTATTTGAAGATACGAACTTAAAAATATCTAATAACACAAATAATATTGTTTTTAAGAAAATAAAAATAAAACACATTTATTGTGTTTGTAAATATTTAGATTTTCGCAAATATTCATTTTTTGAACTTTTTGGATGTTTTTAATTAATTTTTCATTTCCACTGCCTAGAAATTGGTGATTATTATTTTAAAAATTTGTGGCTAAATTAGATTTATAAATATTTAAAAAACAATGCATTGCGGTATTGAAGGAATCTGTCGAGTAGTTTTTTCTTTGCCTGGCCTACGTAAAGTTTATTGCAATCTGGACATTCTAATTTGTATATTCCAATATTAGTGTCAATATTGGATTTAGTTTTAGGTTTTATTTGATTAAAAATTATATTATCTGTATTATAAGATATTTTTAAATTTATATCTTTAAATATTTTATTTAGTTTTTGAGTTATAATTCCATAATAAGTAAAGGTTGAATATTTTATATTATTATTAATAGGTGAATTTTTAGATGTAGTGTTATTGGGAATTTGATTAGTGAGTTTATATTTTATTTTATTTTCTACTTTATTGATAGTTTTTATTCTTTATCCATTTTAACTGGTATTTGTTGGATAATATTTCTTTCTTTGTTCCTTTCTTTGTCATTTAGTGGGATCCTAAGCTTTCGGTAAATCATGGAATTAAATACTGACATTTTATGTTTCGGAGGATGTTAGAATTATTTGGTATTAATCACTTTGAGAAGGCTTCCTAAATAACGAGTTCTCAAAATCTCTTTCATTTTTCTTTATTGTTATATCTAAATAATTTAATTTATTATTAGATTCTTCTTGCAATGTGAAATTTATTTTGGAATGTAAATTATTTATTGAGTTGAATATTTTATTTTAGTTTATACCATTGTTTTGGGAATTGTACAGAGTGTTATCAACGTACTTAAAGTAAATGTTAATATAAACACATACAACGGTAACTTCGACAATACGCAGGTGGCAAATGAACAATTATATTTTTGTGCAAAGAACTCATAAAGAACCAAGAATGAGTTAGTAAAGACATAAAGATTTAAATGTAAATAATGTAAATTTTAAATGTTAAAAGTAATAGTTTTCTTCTGTTCAATTATTCAAATTTGGTGTGTCATTAGAAAACATAAATATTCTTCAAGTAAATGTTTTGTTTTATTAAAACATTAATAGCCACAATTAAATTTTATTTTAGTAAAGTTAATATTATTTTATAAATGAGTTGCTATTTTAAAAATGAGTCAAATTAGACACCCATGCAATATAAAGCAATTGTATAATTTGTTCATCATATATGTTTAGATATTTAAGATTATATATTATTAATGTGTGCTGAATGGCAATGGTATGTTATGTTTTACAGAGTGTAAACTTATAAAATATAATATTTTTGAATTTTATAATTTCAGATTTTAATAATCAAGTAATTTCTTTCCAACATTTAATAAACCGTTGATTGATTCTTTTAATATGTTTTAATTAATTATTTCATGTCATCAACGTCTCACTTCTCTTATTAAAAAATTCGTTTATTGTGCAACCACAACGTAACGAACTCAAAAATCCTACGACCTAGCCGGTGTTTAACACACACATGTACACACACTCGTAACAATCTTGTTTTTGTATTTATTGGTTATGTCTTTTTTTTGTGATTACATGTGACCATATGACGTGATGATCTATTAGCACGTGGATAGGATGCATAGATTCGTTTTATGCACTTGTAAATGAACAAAAATGCACTTATTATAAATTGTTGACTTTTTTTTTTGACGTGCCTTCTACAGTACATAAAGCCTGTACCAGGAACAGCTTCTAGCAGCTATACCACACCGTTAATTATTACTCGTTGCTAAGATAGAACAATGACTGACTTCTGATATTTTCTTTCGCGTCTTGCAAAATAAGTTGAAATCTTTGTTCGTTCGTTTAAAATGCACTTATCCGTTGACAATTGTCATTACGCCAGTGACAGACTGAATTGGATCTATTTACAACCTCATGTTTTTCTGTTTTTTTTTTCTTTCCTGTCGAGAACAAAAGAAATATAAGAAATATCGGCAGCAGACAAGGATTGGCGTAACCTGGCTCTCCGCGGTGGTCTTGTACTGTTTGTTTAATTGTCAATAAACGCTTTTGTTCTTGCGTTTGCTTCTGCTGTTCTTGACAATTATCGGTATTGCATGGGTAACTCTCGTGGTTTCACAACGCAGGATAAATAGACAATAATTTATCATATTGCGAAGGTGTGCCGGATACGCACTATCCAGAACACTTCTTGGAAATTGATATTATAATTGATTATAATGAAGTTGCTATGTCTAATATTATCCAGAAGGTAACATGATAATAATCAATGTATGCTATGTCTAACGGTATCTTTTCTGCATCGCCCGAATTAGACACTGATTATGAAAAAAGATTTTGTCGAAACATTGACACAAGTGTTGTAACTTGTATCTAGTTAATGACCGACCCTCATGCAGCATTTCATTATTTATCAATTCACGGTCAGTACTAAACTAAGAAGAACTTCTAGTTGAAGCGATTTAATACCCCGTCTGAGCAATTAGGTTAATAAATATAATAAATATCTAGAACTTTAACGAAAGGCCAGGCAGTCGCGTCCAAGCGGCTGAAATGAGATTTCTCAGGCACGTGGCAGAGTATACTCTCCATGATCATAGAAGAAACACAGATATACGGCAGGAACTGAATATTATGAGTATGCTCGACAGGATTGCCCAGTATCGGCTGAATTGGTGGGAACATCTTTGCCGAATGGATGACTGCCGCATCCCCAAATAACTCTGGCACTATAAGCCGAGGGGACGGAGAGGTGTGAGACGTCCAAGGAAACACTGGAGTGACCAGCTGTAATATTTGTCTATTTAGACCGGAACAAACCATTCTTGGTTTAAACCTTGAGGATGAAGAAGAAGAAGAAGAAGAAGAAGAAGAAGAAGAAGAAGAAGAAGAAGAAGAAGAAGAAGAAGAAGAAGAAGAAGAAGAAGAAGAAGAAGAAGAAGAAGAAGAAGAAGAAGAAGAAGAAGAAGAAGAAGAAGAAGAAGAAGACATTCGACGGAAAAAGCGCTGGAGTGACCAGCTCTAATCTTTGCCTATTTGATACCGGAACAAACCATCCTTGGTTTAATCCGTGAAGTTGATGATGATGATATCTAATAAAGTAGGTGAATACGTAGAATACGGAATAACGCTTGTATGTATAGTATACCTATTTACTGGAAATTAAAAAATTATTCGTGTATTGGAAACTAACGGTACGAGGCTAAAGAAATAAAAACAATTGTGATAATTATCAATATCGTCTTCTTACGGTCATTAAAAATGTTTAGAAATCAGTTGTGCAATATAACAAAAGTGCACAGACGTGGGGAGGAAAAATTAGCGTGGATAATCTTCTTAATTTGAAGTTAAATTATCTTGTGAATTAAAGAGTTTGAAAATGGTTACGCAATTTGCAGTAAAAGGTAATCTCAACGTTGTCCTCGCGCTTAGCCATGTCCGGCTCTAGTACGAGGCCGGAATATAAATCGTGGCAACGTTCCGTCTGAGGCCTATAAGCATAGTGCAATAAAATAGCTAAAGTAAACATGTTATATTTTGATTTAATTTCATAGCATTACTGAAATCATGAGTACTCTTATTTATAGCAAAATCTAAATTATAGGTCTGTGCGCACTTAGTACTATACGTTTAAGTTGAAGAAATTAGTGAATTAGTGTTAGGGCTAATGAATTAGTTTTGTTCGAATTATTGAATTCATATCATATAAATGAGTTAATTAGTATTATATTTCTTAAATAATGCAACAGTATTTTACATAATAAACTTTTAATTTGCAAAAAATAAAGAATTATAAAACTGCTGTTAACCGGCAATTAAAAATGACGCCATTAAATTGTTGAAATACATAAATTAAGAGATCGTCTAGTCGGCCTCAAATATCAGCTGGTTCCAGTGTTGCCACGTTTAATATTCCGTCCGGCCTTCTACTAGAACCGGCCATGGTTTAGCACATAGTATTCTCCTTCACTACAAGATGTAGGCAAAATATCGTTTTGATACGGTCAGAGTACGCTGTGTCCCGTTTCGGCCATAACGTAATACTATATTTGCCGAGAATTAATGAAGATGTATAATTCCGCAGTCAGACATCAGGAAGTGATACATGCTGTAGACGATTAAAAGTTAGAACTGCAGATAATGTTATTGCCGTGTTATATAATATTCCGTATTTCGATCTTTTAGACTGAAACGCGTGCTAAATTAAGCGTGGTATTTAGTTATTAATTAGTGGACTTATTATTCAGTTTATTGCAATATCTATATTAGAAAACGGTGTATTGTATAATAGCCAACATGACTACGCTTGTATCTCCTGCTCCTCCTCCTCCCCCTCCACCACCTCCTCTTCCTGCTCCTCCTCCTCCTTCTTCTACCTTCTTCTTCTTCTTCTTCTTCTTCTGGCGCAACACCCCACTGTGGGTCTTACCCTGCTCAATCATTTTCCTCCATACCATCCTATCACCACATGACCTCTTCCAGCCTCTCACATTCATACATCTCAAATCATCCTCTACGTCATAGATTAGCTTGTATACTATCCAACAAGTCCGATTCCTCTCTCTCCATCGCCACTCGTCCTCACCTTCGCACACCAACTCTTCTGAAGTCCACTTTCTCTTTGGTCTATGATGGATATTAAAGCCCCTGGTCTTGCCAGTGATTCTACACTCCATGTGACTATGGTGAGACCCTTCAGCCTTTTTCCTTGTCACGTAATTCGTCGTGTCTGGTTGGTTGCCATTATTGTCTATCCAATCCCGATGTAGTTGTAAAGTATTCGCAACAAAACTTTTTTTTCCTATATAAGGCTGTTAACTTTACGCTCAACCATCAACCTTGAGGACCTTGAAACGAGTTTCCGTCTTCTAGACTAGTTGTTTTCAATAACGGTAGAAGTGTACGGAAAACTGAGGAGGCTGCAAAGGGGTGGCCATGTAGTAAGAACGGATGACAAACGAACACCTAAAAGAGTCTTATGCGGAGTATGGATGGCAAAAGACCAAAAGGCTTAGGTGCAAAAGACCAAGGTGGGAAGGTGCTGTCGCCGTGAATGCAAGAGAAATGTTGGGAATGCTAGTGGATGGAAGTCTTTTGCTACTGACAGACAAGGGTGGGGGGACAGTATAGAGGAGGCCAAGGCACGACTTCGGGCTGTAGCGTTATAGGCGAAGGAGGAGACCAGTTGTTTTCACAGCTTCAGAACCCTGGTCTCCTACTTCTTGGCTTTTCCTCACAGTGACCTTCTCTCAGCCTCTGGGGAACCAACCCCCTATCGTTGCAAGACATTGGTTTATTAATGCCGGCTCTTACTCACCATGACACAAGGCTGTCTCAGCGCTATCGCAGGCGTGTGTGGTTTTTAATGAATGTGACCTGTGACAGTCTGGTAACGCTGCTGACTTAGTCCGGGACTGGTTCTTTGACCGAGTCTTATTCTTTGACTAACCCGCACATCTGAGGGAAATTTGCCACCTGTGACCAGACTCGCCCTGGAATCTAACATTAACAGGCAGATATGCGGATACACGTACACACGCACACAAACACACCTGTGTATGCAAACAACGCCCGTTTTTGTGTGTACTACAATTACAATAACAATAATTAGTATCGTTTGCATTACAAAAATCACCATCTTCTGTCTTCTTCCCTACCTAATGTCCTGTATATCTCCATTTAATTTACTTTAAACCAGTAAATAATACTATCTGTTTAACTGTCTGCATTAAACAAGGTCAAAATGAATCTGCGTCTGTATTTATTGTTTTCCTTTTAACACTTATTCTTTCCACCATTATCCTTTTAATGTTTTCCTTTATACCACAGTTTCCTAAACAACTGTTGTTTGGGTATGCGTCCGCATTGTTATATATATTTCTTTAATTTACTGCCTCTCAGGCATATAAATAATTATATGTTGTTATGATTGCACGTTCATAATAATTTTAAACAACACATTTTCCATTATTCGTTTTTAATGGTTATATTTATGTCTTATCTTAATGCGTACTTCTAATTCAAAAGGCCTTTTTATAATAGCAAAACTACGCAGTTTAGACAAATGAACAACCATTATTCGTACGTAAGAGAGTGTTTTGTTTACATACATAAACCTACACTTACAACTAAGAAGATCTCATAGTGTGTCTTCACTCATATATCTTAACGAACAATCTTCTTGTGCATTACCAAATTCAGAAAGTAAATCTGTCTAAAGTTATTTTAATAGTTTCTAAAACCAATGTCAGTGTTTAATTATATTTCTTTAATTATTGTATATCGCGAAAATAGACGACCAGGATTTTGAAATAATATTTAATTGTTGCCGTTTTTATTGACGATTTGGTAAGGAAATGGAAACGTCCAGTGAACCCTGGTATTAAGTTATCACGAGACAGATATCTGAGTGTGCTGTTGTTTGATGACGACCTGCTCGTACTTCAAAATACAGAATCTGATTGGCAAAAATCGGTTTTCAAACTACATCAGATTTATAAATAATATAACATGAAAATTTTCCACTATAAAAACAAAGGCAATGGCATTTCGAGGCAAGGAACCAATAAGAACAAACATATTCATTAATGACCGAATTCTAGAACATGTGAGCCACTTTAATTATCTGGGAAATGATATTGGCAATGATAGAAATTATGATATTGATAGTTGTCTTGGTTATTCATCTCTTCTTTCACAGCACTAACACTGATCTAAAAATGAACTTTTACTTGTGAAACTTACTGTTTTTCGTTGTACGCGTTTCGGCGTACGTATTCGCCTTCTTCAGCTTTGAGTCAGACTGCCATCATTTTGTAACAGTTGTTGTGTGGAAGGTGTAGTGGGGGAGGTGTGTGGAGGAAGGGGATTGGCGCGGGGGGACATAGACACTAATCTTGAAATTTTACATCACCTACCCAAAGGTCGAAAACTCAACACAACTGAACAATACGAAATATATAAACACCACACAACACAACCAAACAACATACTTAACGATCAATTACAATATAAATCACATACACTTTTTGACACAATTATACAAAAAACAAACATTAAGTTGAATCCCCGCGCCAATCCCCTTCCCCCACACACCACCCCCACTTCACCTTCCACACAACAACCGTTACAAAATGATGGCAGTCTGACTCAAAGCTGAAGAAGGCGAATACGTACGCCGAAACGCGTACAACGAAAAACAGTAAGTTTCACAAGTAAAAGTTCATTTTTAGATAAATGATATTGATGTTAAGTTGCGTAAGTCCCAGCGATCCACGGGACAGTCAACCGTATTTTTAGAAACAAGGTACGTGGATTAAAGTTCTACAAAGTTATGGCAGTCACTGTACTGTCAAATGTATGTGAATTATGTTCAATAACCAAGAAACATAGGCCTCAGAAATGGCGTTCTTAAGAGGAGTTAAGCGGTGTTCTAAACTTAGTCGTACCAAGAATAATGCCATAAGAAAATAGTTACAAGTTTTTAACTTGAACAAAAAATTAAAAAATTACAAGCAACGGTAGAAAGACCACTTAGAAAGAATGTTAGGTTCCAGACTGACAAAACAAGTCTGGGAATATAAACCTACAGGACACAGGTGTGTGGGTAGACCCAGCTAGGGATGGTTGGAGGATTTTTGGAAGCGGAACGTCTAATGCCGTGCTGTGAAGGATCTAATTCATCATGTGATGATAGCGGTGATTTAGTGATTTTTTTTTTTAAAGAAAGTTTGAAACATTTTTAATCCTACTTAATATAGTAAGTTAATTAAAATTACATTGTCTCAACTGAATTCTCACGGCGATTTTCTGAACACACGCGCACATACTCATATTTAAAAATGCAATGCACTAAGTATACATCAGAGTACGAACATACTGTTTAATGTCTGCTAAATTAAAAACAAAAAATAAGAAAGAAAAGATGAAGACATATATAGGTCTATATTACACATACTTTATAAGAAAAACAAACAAAATTTAATAATTAGGAAACAAAGGAAATAAAAAGGAAAAATAACAAAGAAATAAAATAAATTCTTGGATTTCGTTGTCCATGACGTGTCCGTTACTTAACTAAATATAATTAATTCACTACCGATTCGGAACACAAAGTTTTTTACGGACAAAAACGTAAAAGTTTCACCTTATAGCCAGAACCGGTTTTCGCTTTTAAGAAGCTTCTTCAGAGGCTGCCGCTGGGAGCACTGTCCGTCTTGTTGTTGGCGACGGTATCGACTTTTGAAAGATCGATATTGTGTGTGTGGGGTGTGATATGTGTTATATTAAAAAAAACTCTGAACATTATAACAAAACAAAACTACTTCACATATAACAATAAATTTTACACACAGAATGACGGTCTACCCATATCCAGTATTCTAGCACAAATCTTTCTCCAACACTTAGAAAAAAACAAGTATTCTCACAAACAATGACAGAAACTCACATAAAATACTATACTGGCACAGATACGTTGATGAGATTCTAATAATATACAGGGGAAACAAAAGACAATGTGAACAGTTACTAACGCACATAAAACAAAAGACACAAAAACATAACCTTTACTGCCGAATACGAACACAACAATAGCATAAACCTCTTAGACCTCCCCATAAGAAAATTTGAACATAGGCACAAACTCAATATATACAGAAAACCGATTACAACTGACACACTAATACACAACTCCTCCAATCACCCAAAACAACACAAACTAGCTGCCTTCGGAACTATGATACATAGACTTAACAACATCCCACTAGATGAAAAAGACTACAAAGACGAACTAAACAAGATAAAATATCTAGCAGAATCCAACGGATACGACAGAAACTTCTATACAAAACACAAAACAAACAACAGACAAAGACAGAAAACAACAAATTCATAACACTAACATACATCAACAAACAAACTGAAAAAATAGCCCACAAATTCAAAAAAGCAGGATACAGATTCGCATACAAAACTACTAACAAAACAGAACACACACTATCAAAACACACACACAAAGCACAAAACAAATTCGACCTACCTGGTGTTTACAAACTGAATTGCTCAGATTGTAACAAATTCTACATAGGCCGGACAGGACGTAGCTTCAACAAAGATACATTGACCACACAAAGGCACTACACGCCACTACAGAATCCACCTTTGCAAACCACCTCATTGAAGCAAACCACACATACAAAAACATCGACAATAACATGGACATTCTACACGTACACACAAAAGGCCAAAACTAGACGCTCTAGAACAATTGGAAATATACAAACACACGAAAACACATAAAAACGACATCCTAAACGAACAGACACAATTCAAATCACACGCATTATTCGAACATATCACATCCCACATACACAATTTCGATCTTTCAAAAGTCGATACCGTCGCCAACAAAAAGACGGACAGTGCTCCCAGCGGCAACCTCTGAAGAAGCTTTTTAAAAACGAAAACCGGTTCAGACTAAAGGTAAACCTTTTACGTTTTTACCCGTAAAAAACTTTGTGTTCCGAGTCGGTAGTGAATTAATTATATTTAAATAAAATAAATAAAAACTTGATCAGACAGAAAATAAAAGAAAAAAGATATGATGTTTTTAATAAGATAAAATTAATTTAATTAAAGTAGGGAATAATTGCACTGATATAATTATAAGATATGACGTTTATAATAATTTAATTAAAGTAGGGAACCGTAATCTCTCTCCCTTTTATGTATCACACACATATTTACTCAGGTAAAAAAATTCGAAAATGTTAGAACACGAATTCTCCGGTGTGTTATTGATTCGTATTGATTCAATCAATTCAATACTTTCAGCGTAAGTGTAATACAGTATAAAGTCCTCGCATTGTGTGGTTAGAATCCAGTGCATGCATAGTTCAAAAAGTCGCAAGCTGTCTTCTTGTGATACACAAACTGAAGGAACTTCGTATTTGGTCGCAAAGGGCCTCGCGACTCCTCTAGACAATGTCGCAGCCAGTGTGCGGCGTTTTATATTGCGGTAGAGTCATCTGCGAAACAATGAACCAAAACTGTTCTGTCACGAAACAAAAAGTCACTCCAGTATGCGGCCGGACTACGGATTATGAATTAAAAGTTTGGTCAGATGTATACAAATATTTTTCCGCTAAATGCAAGTACGTCCAGTTTACTACTTTTTACAGTCAACTTGTATGTAACGTTTTGTTTTATTTTTATCTTTATAATCTCACTAAAGTTAACACTTGTTGTGCACATTGTTTGATTTTAAGTTTTGCTGTTCTGCGATGTGGGTTAACGTATTCGTGCTCCTTAAAAGGATCAAGAAACTGAAACAACCGCGCGAAACACCCATAAACGTCTGCAACAGGAAATGTTAAAGTCGTTCAAATTATTCACAACACTGCTGCCCTGAACAATGAGAGAGATCATTTTTACTCGTATTCCCAATAAGTTAGATGAAACATGGCATCACATTTTACTGTACAGTGACCAATATTTATGACCTCCGCGGCGTACAATATATTTAGAGTCTGCGGTCGCAAAACTGACAAGAAGGCTGATCCTTATTTTACAATCGTTCCGTTCCATTCTTAATTGTATATATATTGTATTATATTTAATAGAAAAAACTTATAACACGCATTTAATACCATAAATTGTTTATTGAGTTTTTTATTGCTCATTGTGTGCGCTCGTTGCTGGCGACATGTTTTATCTATTTTTCTCCTTTCAAGGCTCAGTCAGACCTTAGGCCTGTTCCGGCTTCTAATTGACTCGCCAGAGTCGTGTTACGCGTGGACATACAACCTACCGACTCAGGCAGACGGCTTATTATATTTATTTTACACGTTTCTGCTATTTTCAATTTGCAAAAAAAACTTACTCTGATTTTGTAAATTTAAATGCACTTAATTTAAATCGCTTTACTTCCTTTTGTCGATAAAATAAAAAATTAATTAAAATTAATTTTAATTTTATACATCCCTGTGTAAAAAGAAAGTTCTTTACTTTCTTTACTATACTTTTTTTGTATCCGCCATCTAAGGACCATATGCCAATTTCAATTCTTTGTTCTTTGTTCTTTACTTTTTCTCCAATATTCTTTCATGTTTTCATTATGTCTCATCTTCCTGTCTTCAGTCCACTTGGAACCTGCGTTTTCCTCTCTCCACCCTGGACTCCTTCTATTTTTAACACTTTTCGCCGAAAAACTTCTGTTTCAATAGTTTTTTCTGCGTTTATATTATGTTTTTCTAAATCCTTTTGGACTTCTTTAATCCAACTCGATGTTGACTTCTTCCCTCACAGATACTTGTAGATCTGCTTTGTTAACCTGTTGTCGATATAAATGTCCAAAAAATAATAGTCGTCTTTTTCTCATTGTTTCTGTTATATTTTCTATACTTTGGTATATTTCATCATTACTTCTTAATTTTCTTTACTATACTTTATTAATAATTTTAATTTTATACATCCAGTGACATCGAAAAGAAAGTTCCTTGTATTATGTCGCTTTTAATATGCTGTAGTAAAACTAAATTTATGATTCAAAATAACACTCTTCGTTGTCTGAATTTTTGAAAAGCTCATAAAAGAAAAACAAGTTAATAAAAATATTTTCTATATCAATTTTTTTTAATAAGCACTTACTATAATTTACTTTAATTCTATCACTAATATTGTTAGAATTGTTATTAGCCGGATTGTTAGGCCGTGGTCGATTGTTGTTAAAGACAGACGTTTCGGCCCCACCATCGGAAAGGTGTCCGCCAATTCACCCCAGTACAGGGATAGTCTCTGTCTCTCCATGATTTGCTTAGGTTGCACGGTTGCACAACCCCCCATTAAATCCCGAAATTATTTTAAATTATAGAATTACGAATAAAACAATAACAAATAATAGTGTTTTCAAACTAAATCATCGTAATTAATCATTTGCCGATTGAAATGCGCAGAGCAATACTAAAAACCGTACAAGCTCTTGCCGCGTTGAATGCACCAACTGTGACGCGCTTTGTATATGGGGAAATACAGTGGAGTAGTGCTGTGGCTGACTAGACTCGTGTGTTCCTGTTACAACCGTATAGATTCGCGTGGTGTGATTAGGAACTGCAAACTCCGCTTGTACGTCACGGCGCCACCAGTCTGTTTGTTGGTAAATAACACGTGGTGCGCCAGGTTGGAATTTGTAAGGTTTTGTTGTTATGTTAGTTGAGTTAGTTAGTGTCGGTCAAATTTTTTCTGAAGTTCGTTGTCAGTGTCGATCCAATCCATCGTTAAATGTAAATAATAGTACATATAAAGGATTAAGGTGTCGTATTGTAAGACATTTATTATATTTAACTGGTAGGATGCAATGAATTCTGTCGTAAACTTAACAAAAACGCTGTTCAGTTTACTTGCTTTTCAGGAAAAAATTCAAATTAAGAAAGTATGTAGACCTACACCAAACATTTTAAATTTTAATCAAAGTTTAAAATCAGGTAACAAAATATTTAATTGAAAATTTTAAAAACATATATACAAGAAATATCCATGGTTATGTGGGTGTGACACTAAAATTGCATTCTTTGTGTATTGTTTGGAGGGGAGGAGACTTGGACGTTTTCTATTCAGAGAATAAAACAATTTAATACCATCCAACCCAACTGCAACCCCCAAAATTTTCAACCATCAGCCTCCACTGCAACTTGTGTTTTTTTTTTACTATGGAAGGACTCTGAAAGGGGTCAACGTCTTTTAAAATATGTTTAGTATAAAACTTCAGATACATTGGATATAATATTATTTATCGAGTGACAGTGGATTTTGGGAGTAAAAGAACATGTGTGCCTTGATGAGAGGAATTCTGAGCAAGCATTGCATCAGGTAACTCAGGTTCCCATAAGTTCTACATTGAAAAACTCTGCTTTTAATCGGCGTTCATATTGACCAATCCTTTCGCATACTTAAAATATGAGTTTTCCAGAAAACAAGAGAAATAAAGAACAACTACACTTATCTGTTTTCCAAGACCTAAATTACTAACATGTCCTCAGTTTTATCTCATTTTTTGTATAAGAAGAAGTATGAAAAGCCTAAGGTTAGTATAGAGGCTTAGTTATTAGTATTCTAGTTAAAACGTTATAACAAATTACATTGTTTCAGTCATTTCCAATCTTTCTTATATCTCCCTTAGCTCAAATCAGTATTTCTGTAGCCACTGCAGACGATTTTCGCTTTTTTCCGTGGTATGCGCAAGATAGCCCACAGTTGTACGCAAACAACATTCGATAATTCTTCCATGGCATATTATTTTGCATAGTTACGAATGTCTTTGCTTGTTTCCATTCTGTTTGATTTAGCCATGCAGTCAGGCATTCGTTCCATTTGTAGGTTTATACTAGGTTTCGACCACGTTGGCTTGCCGCGTTGATCCCAGGGCCTCAGCAAATTTGAGTGAAACATTATTAAGGTTAATTGAAAATATTATTTGAAAATATCCCGTTATTTTGTTTTATTAAACGCCTAACCAAGGCCTTTTACATTGGTGACAGTCTACTAGTCTTCCCAGAAACTAACTTTTCAACCAACGATTGGCATCACTGATGTTCTGGTAAAGTACATAGACTATTTTTTATTTATCCAAAGGAGTTGGTAAGACCAAACCACTTATATTTATCATAATTTATAAAATAAAATACAAAATAAGTACACTAAAGTATTCAATTTTGCACTAGTACGATAAACGAAACAGTTTATGTAATGTTTTTACAAACACGCCAAACACATTTCGAGGGAAATTTTAAAAATGAAAAATTTTTAAACTGAATATTTTAAAGAGTAGACCAGTGCCCACAGGTAATAAACGGGAAAACCTTGCATACCTGCAAAAGAGTCTTGCTGTCTTCATTTGTGGCCAAAAATGTATGAAAACTACAAAAATGTAAGAAAACTGGCGATGAGCCTACTAATTTACACACCTCTAAGTAAATTTCTGCAACAGTAGGTGTTTTTGACTGCAAAACTTTATTATAGAAGAAAAATGCATAGAATCGATCAAGTGTTTCTCATACTTGGAAGCAACAATTTTAGAAAATGTGAAGAAATAGGGAAAGAAGAAGGATAAGTAAAAGTATAACTTATATAAGATTATTTATACTAGTACTTATATAACTTTTACATGGTCAACAAAAGGTATTTTCCACATCTATACCCTTTACATTAATTGATATTTGTAGGCAGACAAAAATACGCATGCATTAAACTATCTTATGACCCATACTATGGTAATTAAACTTGGATGCTAACTTAAAGACTACTCGAGCTCTTGGGCGCAATATATAGAAATGGCTAGTAGAAAGTACGGGATAACAAGGAGGCGTATTGTCAATTCAATGAGTCAACAGTGGAAATTGTCATGGTGTTGAGGAACTTCCAATGGACTGGCCATTTTTAAGAACAATAGGCGAATGACAAAAATAGCTTTCATACGTAACATGAGCAAAAAGACCAGATGGGTACACAGTGCAAAAGACGGGAGCCTGCTGTCGCCGTAAATGCGAAAGAGATGCTGAGGGTGAGGGGACGAAAGCCTTCGCCACTGACATAGTAACATAGAGGATCGTGGCGTTGTGAGGGGGTGTTTTCTTCTAAGATAGACAATTGCTGTCAGATAATCCTCATTTAAAAAAATAGTAATAGTAAGACATATGAAATAGTAAGACATGAAACGGTTCGTGCAGATCGTAGTGAAAGCAACGAAGGAAATGCAGGAAGTGGGGTGTGATGACATGCAACCAAGTGACAGAACAATCATGCAGCTTTTCTGAATACAAAATAATTGCTCCGAAAACAATGCGTCAAAGTAACGCATGCGCAATTCGATCTTTTGACACTACGCAAGCACACACTCGATTCATGTCTAATTGTTTTAGCTGTAGGATTATTTTTTATCTCGCGAATCTTATATTTTTAGTGTTGCTGGGTTCTCTGTTTGCACGGAAAGAAAAAAACGCAGAGACTGCTTTCTTAATACGATGCTTTCAGAAGCCCCTCCAAGAGATTTAAACATGCAGACGTTATATATACCTCTACACTTGGTTCTGAAGGCAATACTTTTTAGATTGGTGTCATTTTAATTTATCGTCATCCGAGTGTAGGGGGTCCAAATTTAACATTACTCTATTTCGTTCCACTGTTTGAGGCTTCCATAGTGTATCTGTGCGTTGAGTATTTATTGCATTCCAACACGTGCTTGATCCAAGCACGCACGCAAGTAGACAATCTGAAGGTACGTCTTACAGCGTCTCCCGTTAAACTTAGCAAATGCAGACAAAATTATAACAAATTTCAGCCCATTACAATTGAATTTCAGCCCATTGTGAACAGTTTAATATCTCAGATATTCATAATATGAATTTGCGAAAACAATTATGTCCGGATACTAAAATCGACCTTCCAGGAAATTCCTTTAATTAAATGTTTTTGTCAGACAGTAATCGATGCACGTCTACTGTTTGATGTAGCTCTCTATCTTTCCTTATCACTACTTCTGGGTTTAGTCAGTTTTCTCTTTACTGCTCCTCGACTGTAACTTCTTGTCCCAGCCCTAGAGTTAACCACCGAAAGCTGCCATTTCTTCCTTCCTCGCACGCTGAGCACGCTGCTTGCTGCTGTTACCCCTGTCACCGGTACGGAGGCTCTCTGCCTCGCTAACAGCGACCGCCGCAAGGCGTCTGCTTGCTGGGCTTGAGACGAGACAGGCGACACCCGTCGCCTAAATCGGTTCCAGCGCCAGTGCCATGCCTAAGTCTTCTTCCACCGCCATCTAAATGATCATGTTTAGTATTAAGCACCTGTCTACCGAAGCAGCACTATGTTTATAATCTGGCAGAGCCGTTGAGCTCGACCCAGTTACTGTAATCATGCCACGGGTCAAAGACACTCCTCTACAGTGACCCAATTCAACGCGACTCTTTACTGTGAAGCCTTTTAATTAAAGGATTCTCTGTTTTATTGTTTCACCTTCACCATTCTGCTTACTATAAAGCGGAAACTTACTGTAATTAGTACAATTTTGTCCTTGCTGTTTTGTGGTTGTGGATATTCAAAACTCGGTATGGAGAACCATACATGACTTCCATGTTCTAATATTTCTATTTAAAATCATTTACTTGCATTCAATTCGATAATTTATAAAAAAAAATGTACCCCACCCTCAATCTATTTTTACTATTTATAGTTATTTTTGTTATTATGGGGTAGTCGTTTAATAGAATGTTATTTTCAAACCACTTTATCTATAAAAATGAGGTGCTTTGTTCTTATAAAAAAATTGAACTACGCAAATAATTACGCATTAATTACATATTCATATAATTATGTAATTATGTGGTCACAAATTATTTTGAGGCCTGTTAGGCCGTGGTTGCGGATCTTCACGCATAGATGATTTAAATTAAAATAAAAAAAATTATAATTTTATTGCCGGGCACCAAAATTATTTTATTTTTAACAATTACCATTGCTGGAAAAGGTTAAATGCAATTTTATTTCATTTCGTCAAACTTATTAAATCAATATCAAACGTGAAAAAATTATTCCCTTCCCTTTTAACTACCCTTTTAATTTATAGATATTTTATACATACTATACTACTATACTATAATTTATAGATAGTTATACCTTTCTACAGTAGATTATTATGACCTTCTTTTCATAATACATTATTTATCAAAATTAACTACTTTACTCTTGTTGAAACGTAAAACGTTGAAGGTAAACTACCCCTGTTCCTCAACCGTTTTCACCAAAACCAACAGGCCTTCAGCCTCTACAACTCAGACACATATGCAAAAAATTATTTTATTCTGTTTGAATTTGCGGCAGTTATCGTTCACCACAGGAAAAAGTCTACACACAAACACTTTACGGAAAATGACTTTTCTTCACGTTTTGAGGGTACTACAATCAGAATCAGCCCTTATCTCGAACACAATTTTTTTCGCCATCAACGTACTTCCATTTCCTTACGGAATATGGAAGTAAAAAACTGTGCTATAAAGCAAGAGAGTGAGAGTGAGAGAGAGAGAGAGACATCGGCTAGATAGATAGACAGTCAGACAGACAGAGCCAAAGTAAACGAAGAGATGTATTGTATTCGATAATGCGATTAGAGGAACATGATACGAATAGAGATTAAATACTGTAGAGTGTTATAGACATTATGTGAACAAAGGACTACGAAGGACTGACAGTCGCTGAAAGACGTATTTTCTGTTTATTTGTTAATAATAATAGTAATGATTTTTCTTTTATAGCGTAACCGTACTATCACGTAACTACTAGAATGTAATCGACCGCCCGAGTTGGATCTGGTTTATGTGTTAACCGGCGGCCAGACAGCGTGGAAATCTATTCTATAGATTGTATATGTTGATTTGACAATAGTATTTAAATGAACGAGATAAATACACATTTAATACAATAGTGGCGCACTCTGACAAGTGGGAGCGACGGCAAACCGTTGGGTATTGACACTAACTCCTATTGATTTCTAAAGACATTGCTACCTACTGGGCTTGCATTAGCATTAGCCTATAGCTTACGATCCCATTCACACTCACCGTATTTTTTGTTTCAGCTCACCGCTAGTATTCCTTATGTGGCCTCCATTGAATAGCGTACTTGAAATTTATGTAAGCTTTGAAATATTTAAAGCAGATATTCGTTCCTAACGGCGTTCCCGTTTCCGCTTTCCATTGTTTACATTGAAATTTCTCCTTTTTATAACGTTGCACAGGTTTCAGGGTGAATGTACCCTATATACCCTGATACCCTATATCAGTGAAATTGTACTCCTATGTACCCTGTACATAACTACAATTCTTAGCCGTTGGTACTCAAGTAGGGCAATATGGTTAGGATATTATTGTTACAAACTTTTTCTTCTTCTTCTTCTTCTTGTTCTTCTTCTTCTTCTTCTTCTTCTTCTTCTTCTTCTTCTTCTTCTTCTTCTTCTTCTTCTTCTTCTTCTTCTTCTTCTCTTCAAGGGTTAGGTTATATAAAACTGTTCCGGCACCCATCTCATCCTCGGACGACCCACGTTTCATCTACCAATGGCTTTATAGTTCAGTGCTGCTTTCGGCAATCGATGCTCTGTCATCCTTTGCAGATAATCCCACCATTATCTTCTGTAAATTGAAACAATTTCATTTATGTTCTTTACTTCGAGTTCTGCTCTGATATCCTCATTCCTTATTCTATCTTGCAATGCATAGTTTAAAGTATTTCGAAGAAACTGCATTTCAGCACTCTGAATCTTGCCGGGTTCCTTTTTTGTCATGACTCACGCCTCACTCGCATATGTCAATATATTGCAATTGTCTTATAAAATTTAATGTTTATGCTGTAACTTATTTTATTTATAAGATTTCTATGAATCGTACTACAAATATTCCTAAATTTATTTATCTTTTCTCTTATATAATATTCAGATTCATAGCTTACTGCATAGCCGAAATATTTGAAACGGCTCACTTATTTTAAAGTGCTGTTGTTTATAACTATCTTAGTCCTTACTGAATATTTACGTTTAAAGGCCATGGTTTTGGTCTTTCTTACTGAAACTGTCAATGAATACTCTCATGCCACTTATTGTAATTGAAACATATCTCTTTGGAAAATCATCCTCATTTTCTTGAATAAGAATATGTCATCCGCATATAGCAGGGAACCCATACAAATTGATTTGTTAAGCTGTATTCACAAAGTCACTCTGGATTTCCATGCTCTCAACATGTTGTCAATGTATATATTAAACAAGGTTGAGGAAACGCAGCACCCCTGCCTACCTCCCTTATTTATTGTAACACACTTCGTTTATTTATTTATTGTTACACACTTAGTGGACCTATTCCACTAGATAGGACAGACAGGACTTGTGCTGACCGTGTTGCTCCCTGGTTGTTTGCGTTGTCCGGGTCGGAGTCCGATGAACGCTAGATTCATACGGTGCAGCGTTATCGTATGTTCGGCACAAGGAATTAGGTTGCGAGTCGCTTCGCACGATAAGGCGTCCAGGTGAGGAGATCGTGAATTGCTCAGCCTGACTCCACGCTGGGAGCGCGGCTCCATGGCTGCCTTAAGGATTCACCAGCAGGAACTTACAGACGAGCTGATGTAGTCGATGTATTTATCGGGCACCCAAAGACGGCTCCCGCAAGGAGGCGCTTGCACTTCTCGCTGTTTCTCGTGCCTAGTGTAACAGTAAGAGTAAGAGCTGATTCTATCAGTCTGATTACGCATTTGGCAGACGCTGGATACACATACTGAGTGTAGGCAAGTCATCCAGTTGAATGTTATGCAACTCATTTAATTCACAGCACTAGGAATTACCTGCTCACCATATACTGTGTGCAGTGACAAGTTAAAGTTTCTTTAGGTCCTTGTTATATATTTAGTTAAACAAACAACAAACTTTCATATCTCCGATTAGCTATTATCGCCAACAATTTTGTCACATATTTATTATTGTGCAGTCACTGAAACCCACAGACTATACTCAATACTAACATACAGTAGGAATTAGATCCTTAACATTTCCAAATTAACCCCAACTAAAATAATCCATATTAGCCTTAATTAACGCCATTTATTACAACTTAGATATTGAATTAACAATTATTGTTAATAATATAAATACAATGTTTGACAGTTATGGCAATTTTCAACATAAAATCAACACTTTCACATTCAACTAAATCTGATATACTCTTTGAAAATGAAATGAAATTATTATGATAATTGTTAACAGTTTTTAGTAATAAACAAATAATGAGTAATTTTACATCGCAACTAAATCTAGCATTACTCTAAAATACAAACAAAATACAAACGCAAATTAAATTTCTTCTGTTAATGATAGCATCTCGTTTGGATAAAATTATTGTTAACGATATGCAGGATGATGAAGGTATTCAACTGACCTTCTACTCATTAGGCAAGGTTTTAAATGTTTGAAAAAATTTTTTGTTTTTTATTTTTTATTTCAGTAGGTAAACCATTATAGAATCTAGGATACAAAACGTGAATAAAATTGTTATAGGCATATTTTCTTTCTAAAAATCGGAGTCCACATGTCGGAAATACTTCACAGGCCTACTGCGGAATACAATGTTGAATAGAATCCCATAGGATTACACTGGTCTTCTGGAGCAGTCGCTAACCCGTTCATATAAAAAGACATTTTTCTTAGCATGTTCGCTTATTACATTCATAAGCGCATGACAGACGGTCTTATTTGGCCCATTTCTGTTTGACATCTTTGCTTATTAAACCCTGCAGGTGTTCAGTGTTTTGCAACGTACATAGTATATGCCTATTAAAGTATCACGCTTTCAACCGCGAGCCTATATATATATATGTTCTTAATTTCTCGTTCGGTTCTGCGTACTGTATGCAAACATCCTTATTAGGTTAACGCATAAAAAGCCATTTTGTAAACGGCCGGCGGCGAATCGTACATTGTTAGCCGTAGTTTATGGTTTTCTAATATAATAAGGTCAGTATACGGTTACGGCTATGGTTTTGTTTATATGCGGAGGTGCAGCGTGACACGTGACCTTTCGTCATAAATATATTTAATAGTTTGTAATTATACGTTCCATTGTAAGGGGGGGGGGTTTCACGTAAACTGAAAAGGACAACCGTTTGAGATGTATTATTTATAAACTAGTACGCGCAGACACGAAACTATGCACGCGTGTGCCGCGCGCGCACACATACACACGTGCGCGCGCAATTCTGAAACTATCCGTTAGGCCGGCCGACGAGAACAATTCAATGAATGGGAGTGGTTAAAAAAAAAACTTTGATTTCTTGTTCGCCGCTGGCCCGTTATCTAGGACCTATAATTTAACATTGTGCATTCTTTTCACCCGCATGCTGCAGTATTTCCTCCTATTTCTCTTCTATCTGCATTCAAATCTGAACATGATTTATTACGAACGCCGGTGTAATTATTGGGTAGGTACGTTTTTCAATTTTGTAGACAAAACAAAAGTAAACGTAATTATCAGTAGAACTTTGTAATTTACTTCTTCGCTGATATTACGGAAATAAAGGAAACGATTAATTGTATAAATAATGATATATTATTTATTTGAACTAGGCGAATAAATCATAGGTACTTTGGGTCACGTCTAGTTTTTATTTCTACATTTTTATAAGTATCACTTATGTGAAAATAACCTATAAAATAGTTGCGCGGACTGCTATGAAACTGCTCCGTTAATTAACATAGAATAGTATCACTTACATAATTCATAATAAAATTATTATGAATAGTCTTCTCACCCAAGAGACTAAACTGAAAATGTACAGAGCAATGATCTGGGCTGTAGTGACATACGTTTACGAAACCTGGACATTAAGAGCAGTGGATGAGAAGGCTCTGAGGACTTTTGAAAATAAAATTATTACAAGAATCTTCGGACAAGTATGTTGTAATGGAGAATGGAGGATCAGATCTAATCAAGAAACAGACTTCATTCTAAAACAGGGCGATATCGTCCGATTTATAAAGTCTAGAAGAATCAGCTGGGTAGAGCATGTAGAAAGAATGGATAACCAAAGACTCCCCAAAAGGATAATGAATTGGAACATAGACGGACGCAGAAGACGAGCCAGGCCAAGAAAACGATGGCAAGACGACGTGGAAAAAGACCTGACTAGAATGGGTGTCGGCTCGTGGAAGACCAGGGGACATGATCTGGAAGCGGATCATTACGAAGGCCAAGTGCCGGATATGTAGTGCCTGGCCTATATATGTAGCGTACAATTAATAAACGTTATTTCATCATCGTCGACGTCGTCATCATCATCATCATCAACCGCAGCACGTGACTGTTCACTGGGAGTTTCTCCCTTTTTCCTCTTCAGTCCTTTCTTTCCTCATCAATTCTTATTTAATTCATAATACCATGGTTCTTGGACACGTTACCCCTCAATTCCCTACAGGGCCCCGTCGTGGTGGCGTCTTTATAAAAACCATTTGTCCGATTCATGACTGTATGCCACATTCTCTCCCTGCCAAATATATAGCCTAACTCAACTTTATCTTCCAAATGCAGTAAACAATATCACTATTCTAGTTTATTTAATTGTTTATTTAGCTGTTTTCCGTCTTGTCTTGTTCTCTGCAAACAAGTCATTTTAATAACTATGAATCCAGTTTCCAGTTATTATATTCTTTGTCTAAATTCCTCAACTATACGGCATTGCAAGAGGCATACACTAATTATAAAATTTTTATAGTTTTCTTTTTTTAAAAATAATGGAAATTCGTTTCACTTCATCATAGCCTATGTTAACGACCCTTTAAAAATAAGATGCGAGCGTAAACCTTAAGAGAAACAATTTCGAAATTCCGAGAGGTACTGCCTTGCCTATATCTTTCCTAATGGTCGGACACTTGGGTATATAAAAATTTATATTATCGGACTTCAGGTGAGAAAAATGGAGTTTCTTCTGAACATCAGAAATTTATGCTGAAATACTACCTTCGAAACACGGACTTGACAAGTCTTAGACGTTAGTGTAATTAACGATTGCATTGTGCAAAATAAGATTACAGTGTTAAGCATAGAATAAAGGAAATAGGAAATAGGCTGCTCAGGAAGAGTTTCTAGGTTCAACACTTAGAAGAAAATGAGATCTTACCCGTTGTAAGATCGGGTAAAAGATGGTAGATTTAAGAACAGAAACAGTTGAATTCACCTAATCATTGAATAGAAGAGAAAGAGAAGGAGGAGGAGGACAGGCGAAGAGAGAAAGAAGAGAAATTCTTCCCAATACGTAGAAAAATAATAGTTTTCAGGATAGGAGATATTGTGTGAAAAGAAATGTAATCAACACTGCCATTTACCATATTTCGGCGAATTTGAATATTTTCTAACCTTGACCTAACCGCAGAAAGAAATCTTTCTGAAAACAGAGAAACACTTGTGGGATAAGCACGGTTACACCGAAACACAGCAGTCACGTGACCGGAAAACGTCCTGCGTTGAAGGAAACCGAATTCGCTGCTTGTGAACCGCGACGATTTCACAAAAAACACCTGCGAATTACAACGACAAAACTTGTTGAGTACGACAATAAAAGATGCCTCTTAAATTTTCGGTTAATAATATTGACTTAACCGTAAAAAGACGTTAACGCGAAACATCTAGTACAACCTGGTATTAAGTTATCACGAAACAGTTATTGAATGTGTTGTTTTTGTTTTTGCTCACGTCTTGCTTGTACTTCAAAATACAGATTTACAAAAACTGTTTTTAAACTTTATCAGATTTGCAAACAATACAATATGAAATTCTCGAAAATTTATTTATTTATTATCAAAATACCCTTGTACCATATTGGTGTCGGGTTACATCAATATATGATAAGTACATCAACTACACTCTATATACAAATTTTTTCCACCTTACTCTATCCATTGACAATGTCTTCGCTTCCCTCCAGCCCAAGCCTCTTTCTCTCAACATTTTTTCCATCATTCTATCCCAAGTCAGTCGCGGTTTTCCTCTCTTCTTTCTCCCCCCGGATTTTGCCTCCCAAATCTGTTTTACCATTCTATCACTATCCATTCTCTGCATATGTCCCCACCAGCATAGTTGTCTCTGTTCAATAAAATCCAGAATTGATATCACTTCCAGATCCTCTCTTATTTGTGTGTTCCTAACTCTATTCTTCCTTGTTACTCCTACTACTCTCCTAAGACATTTCATTTCTGCCGCCTGGATTTTACTTTTTTGGCTTTTGGATAGCACCCACGTCTCACAGCCGTATGTTAAAACCGGTCTATATACTGTTTTATACACACTCATTTTCGTTTTTCATGATATCTCCTTCTTATTTATAAATCTATTGTTTAATGCATAGAAATTCTCGAAAATTAACAAAAATTATGATTAATAATCAAATTCTAGAACAGGCGAATAGGTATCATTTTAGCTAGTTGGGAAATAACAGTGGCTACGATATTGAGGTTAAGTTAAGTAAGTTCTAGGCTATCTGTGGGACAATCAACCGTATTTTTAGAAACAAGGCGTGTCGAGGCACAAACTTTAAGTTTTACAAAGTTATGAAGGTCCCTGTACTTTGTCCTATGGGTGTGAATTATGGACAACAACTAAGAAAGAAGACAGCAAAATACAGGCCCCGGAAATGGCGATCTTAAGAGAAGTTAAAAGGTATTCTAAACTTGATGGTATTAAGATTGAAGCCACATGAGAAGAGTTACAAGTTTTTAACTTGAATGAAAAATTGAAAGTTTACAAACAAGGGTGGAAAGAATATCAGATTCCCGGCTGGCCTAACAAGTCTGGAAATACTTGGGTGCCAGAAAGTTGGAAGTTTAAACGCGTCACAGGATTTAACACGTGTGGTGCTGTAGTAATTATGTTTAAACAAAACCATACGGTGTTCAGATATGTAGTACCTACAGCAGCTGGATGTAAATGCCCCAGCAGATTACTATAATTACGTTTACTTCTGTAAAATAATTATATATTCATGTATTTTTGTAACTGCGAAACAGGCATTCTGCGTGACATGTCCCTTCGTTCAAGCTTCAAACTTCTACTTATGGAAAATATTACAACGGGCATCTGTGGATTTTCCTTTATTTTGCAATAATTATTGAGCAGATATATATATTCAGACACTTTTTAGTACAGTCTATTTCGTGATGTATATAATATATTTAATGATGACTTTACCTCAAGATGTTTTTTCCTTATTTGGAACATGTTTCGGGATGCTTTGTGTTCCCATCCTCAGCCTTCCTAATTTTGAATCTTCTGAAGTACTTGTGTGTTGGTTGGTTGTTGTTGTGGTTTCCTGTTGGCCTTCGGCACTTTAAATTGGTATTGTTGTGTGTGATTGTGGTGTATATATTAGTATTTACACCAAGGCTGTATAAATTAGGAAGGCTGAGGATGGGAACACAAAGCGTCCCGAAACATGTTTCAAATAAAGAAAAAACATCTTGAGGTAAAGTCATTATAAATACTAAATATAATATAAACCTAAACTAAACCTATACTATAAACCTATACTAAACATTTATTATGAACCTAAAATAATAAGTATGTTTGTGTGCGTGAGCGTGCGGGCATGCGCTGGTGTCAGCGTGTAAGAGGGTAAGCGTTCTTTTAGCTACAATTTATTAGATTAATACATATAAATGTAGCATAAGCGTAGTCGTATGTAATTTTCCACTTCAATTTTGTCATTTTAATTTTCAATACGAATTTGAATTTCTATAAGAAAAATAATAAAAAGTAACATGAATTTTCTAATTTATTGTGTGATTTGAGTTTGTAATAATAATAATAATAATAATAATAATAATAATAGTAATAATAATATGTTATGTGTGTTATAATAATTATTATTAATAATGAATATTAATTAATAATAATAATAATTATTATTATTATTATTATTATTATTATTGGGTCCTTCAGTCTTTCGACTGGTTTGGACCCTCCCCGCATATACTCGTGGTGCGTGTGTTACGGAGTCTCTCACAGGTATGTGGGACCTACAGTTTAACGCCGGATCCGAACGGCATAGTTGGGGAGGGTTTATACTAGGCAGGATACCTCTCGTTGGTTTGCCATTGCCTTGCGAGAGGGAACGGTCGTATATAAATCAGATGCCCCCGGCGGGAATCGAACCCGCGCCAACAGCGTAGCAGCCCAACAAGCTAGCCACTACGCCACGACCGCTCAATTAATAATAATGAATAATAATGAAGACAATTTCGACAGCTTGTCACTAAACATATTAATTGTAATGGTCGTAGCCTTTAAGAATTTACATACTCACCACTAACATTAATTCTACAGTATAAAAAGAAGCGGATGTTACACAGACTATTCCTTTATCAGCGTTCTGTTAAACTAAAAGCGGTTTGATTAGAATCCTCGCTACTTGTCGTACCATAGTATCCATCGACTCCGTAAGCACTTGAAAATTCTAACACTGTTCTGGATCACAAAATATTTGTAAAAAAAGTTTTAGTTCATGTCACATAAGGTGAGGAAACTGGTCTATCTCTCTTTTCATTGGTAATTGTACTGGAACTTCCACTGAAAGTTGTTAACGGTTAAGTGTTACTTGGCAATCCGGAGAGGTTCGCTCACAGCCTGCTGTAGCTGGTCGCAACGGATGCGACCAGCTCATGGCATGGACCGCTGCTGTGTCCATGCTGGAAGAACGTGTGAATAAAAAACTACATCGGCTCCGTATTCCTGTATTTTCATTCCCGTACGTCGAACCAAGCTTTGAACTGAAAGTTCCACATCTTTTAGTCACCCACACAGCTTAATTAGCAAGCACACATTCATTCATACAATGCGTAATCGCAAATTTACAAAATTACATTACAAAATTACAACTTCAAATTATATTATACAACAAGTACTGACATTGAACTTTACATATCTTTGCTTTTTTCTTTAAATTGACTGACTGAAGATTGGTTTTAGTCGAGGCTGACTATTACAAACAAGATACGTCATTACGTCATGGTTGGTTATGAATAACAATCTTTTTACAGAAATTACAAGTTTTCATTTCTTTTTTTTTTTACAAATGTAATATACAAAAATTATTCGCCACCAGCATTGATTTATGATAACCAAAAAATCATAGTTACCTTGGTAATCGAGGCTTCTTATTTATTATTTAATGTGCTAAACGGACGGCTCTGCTCCCAAGGGCGGGCGGTCTGGTGTTCGACTGACGAGATTTAACCGAGCGTACGGTTTCGTTAGTAAAGGAAAGGGCGTGACGTCAGAGAGACTTTGACCAATCAACGGGTAATTTTCGGTCGACGCGACTATTTAAATTTTACTATGTTTAAATTATTATAAACGGTTGTTGCATTCGGCAGGAGTACCGAATAACTGCAACACCCTCCAAGCGCTTCCCAAAATCCATAAAGAAGAAATTCCGATCCGCCCCATTATCAATTACCGCAATGCCCCTGCATACAAACTCGCAAAACATCTAGACAAAATTATCAGACAACACACACAACTAGACAACAACATTGCAGTAAAAAAACAACACAGACCTAGTAAAAAAAATAAAAGACATACACATCCCCCATAATGCCACGTTAGCCTCCTTTCACATTAAAAACCTGTACACAAACATCCCCACCTCTGAATCAATCACCATCCTACAAAACAAACTCAAACAGAACAACACACCAGACGAACTTATCAACGAAATAACAGAAACTCTGAACATTATCACAAAACAAAACTACTTTATATATAACAATAAATTCTACACACAGATTGATGGTCTACCCATGGGCTCACCCATATTCAGCATTCTAGCACAAGTCTTCGTCCAACACTTAGAAATAACAAAAACCCTCACAAACAATGACAGACACTCACATAAAATACTATATTGGCACAGATACGTTGATGACATTCTAATACTATACAGGGGAAACAAAAGACAATGTGAACAATTACTAACGCACATAAACAAAATACATAAAAACATAACCTTTACTGTCGAATACGAACACAACAATAACATAAACTTCTTAGACCTCTCCATCACAAAACTTGAACACAGGCACAAATTCAGTATATACAGAAAACCGACTACAACTGACACACTAATACACAACTCCTCCAATCACCCAATACAACACAAACTAGCTGCCTTCAGAACCATGATACATAGACTTAACAACATCCCCCTAGATTAAAAATACTACAAAGACGAACTAAACACGATAAAATATCTAGCAGAATCCAACGGATATGACAGAACAATAGTCAATAAACTCCTACACAAAACATAAAACAAACAATAGACAAAGACAGAAAACAACAAATTCAAAACACTAACATAAACCAACAAACAAACTGAAAAAATAGCCCACAAATTCAAAAAAGCAGGATACAAAATCGCTTACAAAACTACTAACAAAACAGAAGACACACTATCAAAACACACACACAAAGCACAAAACAAATTCGATCTTCCTGGTGATTACAAACTAAATTGTTCAGATTGCAACAAATTGGCCTACATAGGCCAGACAGGACGTAGCTTCAAGCAATGATAAATTGAACACACAAAGGCACTCCACTCCACCAGAATCCACCTTTGCAAACCAACTCATTGAAGCAAACCACACATACAAAAACATCGACAATAACGTGAACATTCTACACGTACACACAAAAGGCCGAAAACTAGACACTCTAGAACAATTGGAAATATACAAACACACAAAAACAAATAAAAACGACATCCTAAACGAACAGACACAATTCAATTCATACGCATTATTCGAACATATCACACCTCACACACACAACATCGATCTTTCGAAAATCGATATCGTCGCCATCAACAAGACGGACAGTACTACCAGCGGCAACCTCTGAAGAAGCTTTTTAAAAGTGAAAACCGGTTCAGGTTGTAATGTAAAACTTGTACGTTTTTACCCATAAAACGTTTTGTGTTCCGAGTCGTAGTGAAATAATTATATTTAGTTAAACCATAGTTATTAGTCTCGATCAACATATATATATATATATATATATATATATATATTATACATATATTTGATTTCTGCCATTGATTTGTTTGAAACTTGTGACCAAGAGTTTGTGTCTGCTAAACTCGCTTGCCAAAAAACACTCATCTTGATGACATATATAATGATTATCTTCAAAGAATATATATATATGTGATACTACACGAGACTTCAAGATTTTCTAAAAAAAAGATCACATACACATACACAATCACAAAATTAATATTTTCACAACACGGCATATGCAAGGTGTTGCCTGTTCTACCTTCAAAGATCCTCCAGCCATCTCTTCCTGGGTCATCGGCCATCTAAGGACCACATGCCAATTTCAGTTCTTTACTATTTGTTCTTTTCTTTTTCTGCACAATTCTTTTATCTTTTCACTGTGTCTTTTCTTCCTGTCTTCAGTCCACTTTGAACCTGCGATTTTCTCTCTCCTACCCTGGACTCCTTCCATTTTTAACACTCTTGCCCGAAAAACTTCTCTTTCAATTGTTTCTTCTGGGGTCATATTATTTTTTCTAAATCCTTTTGGACTTCTTTAATCCAACTTGATGTTGACTTCTTCCCCCACAGATATTTGAATATTTGCTTTGTCAACCTGTTGTCGTCCATCCTATATAAATGTCCAAAAAATAACAGTCTTCTTTTTCTCATTGTTTCTGTTATATTTTCTATATTTTGATATATTTCATCATTACTTCTTAATTTCTAACCTTCTGAAGTTTTTCGTAATTCGTCTTTCCAATATTTCTAGTTTGTCTAAATTATAATTCAATGCTAGACATTCACTTGCATATAGGCATTCTGGCTTCACTACTCTACTGTAATGCCTTATTTTCGCATTTTTAGATATGCACTTATTATTGTAAATATCTTTAGTTATACCATATGCCCTTTCCATCTTATGAATCCTTTCTTCTATGGCAGATTTTTCTAAGCCATTCTCTTGAATTATTTCTTTTAGATACTTAAATTTTCGAACCCTCTCTATTCGACCAATATCTGTTACCAGAAATTTTGGCGCATTTTTAATGTTCGTGAGAAATTTGTTTTTTTTTCTGCAGAAATTCTTAAGCCTGTTCTACTGGCTATGTCCTCTAAAAAATTAACTTGTGTTACTGCAGATGTCAGATGTTCAGAAAGTATAGCAAAGTCATCTGCGAATGCCAAATAGTTTATTTCAATACGTTTGTTCCTTCTTCGCAACATGAATGGTGATATTTTTCATTCCTTTAATTTTTCATTCCAAATTCTCACTACTTTCTCCAGAACACAGTTGAAAAGAATTGGGGATAAACAATCATCCTGTCTTACACCTGTATTTCAAAAATTTTATTATTGTCTTTTTTGTGTACAATTGCAAAATAAAATACAAAACTTTTTTAATAAACTTGAAACCCAAACTTTTAAGAAGTTCCAGTGTACAACAAATGGCAGTGGCCTTTAGTGTAATCAATTATAGCAGAGAAACAAAGTGAATGTCAAGGATTCGCTACCTGATTTATTGCGCAGTTAGAAAATTAATTTCAGCAAAAATATCGACCGTGATTGGATCTTATACGGGCTTTCCTAAAACTTTTTCAAAGTGTTTACAATATACAAATAAAGCAGACTCAAGTGCTGAAACATAATAAATTGTTGAAAATGATATATGTAACGCATTCTTTAGAATAATAATACAATAACAGACCATTTGAATATTTAAATCATTGTAAACCAGGATGTAATTTTTTTTTTAAATAATTTGTTTTTCAATTACACTATTCCTAATACTGTTTTAATAAAGTGTTCTTGTTTTAAACTGTCTAACAGATTTGTTTTTTATAACTTATTTTTCAGGTTATATGTATGCTCTAATAAAATTGATTGCTCATCAAAAAAAGTAATGTATTTAATTTTGTCTGCTACTACGCGTAGTAAGGTATTTCTTTTTGATTGGTGAACTCTGAAAATAGTGAACAAAGTGACACATCCCTAGAGATTCAATATGAACAGAGTTGATTGTATGTGAAAGTAAAATCTGATCCAAGAGAGAGAGAGAGAGAGAGAGAGAGAGAGAGACAGACAGACAGACAGACAGACAGAAAATGTTATTATTATTTGGTGTTCTGCCGTAAGGGAGGTCTTCAAATGGTGAGCGCACTCCAAGCTGTCTTATCGCATGCCAGTCTTTTCGATTCTTCGTAACACCCTCTGATTTTAATGCTATCTATTCACTTAATTCTTCTACGCCTTCTTCTTTTTCTCCTTCTATGACACACCCTCCATGGCAGTTGTAAGCAAGCAGTCTCTTCTTAAACAATGATCTCTTCTTAAACAATGGCCTAATCAATTACTTTTTCTATTTTCTATTACCTTCAGAATTCTTCTCTCTTCCCCTATTCTTCTTAAAACTTCGTCATTCCTCACTTTATCAACCCACCTCACTTTTTCCATTGCTCGCCAAACCCACATCTCAAATGCTTCTAATCTTTTCTCATCCTCTTTCCTCAGTCTCCATGTCTCTGCACCATATAAAGCAACGCTCCACACATAACATTTGGCCAACCTTTTTCTTAAATTCTTATTAATTTTGCCACACAGCAGTCTTTCCTTCCCATTAAATACCTCTTTCGCTATAGCAGTTCTTGCTCAAAATTCCACGAGTGCAGGACATATCTTCACTTATCAAGCTTCCAAGATATTTAAACAACTCCACCTGTTGTATTTTGTCTTGCCTTATCTTTATGTTTGCCCTATTTCCTCCTCTGCTAATCGCCATACACTTAGTTTTTTCCTTATTAATCCTCATTCCATATTCCTCGCATAATAAATCCAAATCCCTTTTCATTTCATTCATTGTCTCTTCCTTTTCTGTTGAAACAGCCATGTTATCAGCAAACCTTATACATTCAATTCTTCTTCTACCGACTTTCATACCACTTGTTTCGTCAAAGCACTTGCTAATTAAGTCATCAAGATATGTATTAAATAAATTTTTGACATACAACAGCCTTGCCTTACTCCTCTCCCAATTTTAATTCCTTCCAAACTCTCCTTTCCGATTTGCACACTCACTTTCTGTCCAAGTTACAGACTTCGAATTAACCGTCACTCCTTCCAATCCACCCCCTTGTCGCTCAAAATATCTAATAGTCTTCCCCACTGAACTATGTCAAATGCTTTTTCAAGCTCTATATAATCAACATATAGTTCTTTGTCTTTTCCTATGTACCTTTCACCAATTGTTCTTAGCAGCCCTATTGCATCCCTAGTCCCTTTACCTTTCATGAAACCGAACTGCTCTTCCTCTAACGTGGCATCCATTTTCCCATATATTCTTCTATTCACCACTCTTAACAACACTTTGGCTGCTTGCAATATCAAACTAATAGTTCTGAACTCTTCGCATATCTTTGCATTCTTCTTTTTCTCTATTGGTATCATTACTGTTTCCAAAAAGTCATTTGGTTATTCATCTTTCTCATAAATTTCATTGAAAAGCTATACTATCTCTTTCCTCCCTTCAGTTTTCAGATTTTTGAGAACTTCTCCAGGTAGTTCATGAATCCCAACTGCCTTTCTATTTTTCATTTCCATCAATGCGTTTTCAACTTCGTCTTCTATGATACTGAATCCCTTTTCATCACCATTTACTTCTATTTCCTTTCCCAGTTTCAATTTTACTGGTCTTTGATCTGCTTTGTATAGATTTTCTATGTATTCCTTCCAACGTTTCAGCACTTTCTCAGGTTCGATCGCTAGTGTTCCATCTATATTCGCTATTTGCATTTTAGCACAACTTTTCCTTCTTTGAAAAACTAATTCCAGTGCAACCTGATACATAATTTTAAATTTACCTTCAGAAAAGATAAAAGGCCGGTAAAATAGTTACCAACCGGTAATCGTAAATGCAGTAAACGTTTGATGCAAAACTATGTGTAATAAGTTTGAAGGAAAATGCAGACTATGAGCAAACGACAAAGAGAAAGGGTTTAGGCTTTTAAGATGTGAGTGTAAGAAAAATGCAAACAATAAAAATCTTCTTTTTCTTCACCTCGCACGGAGTAGGCACTTTGCCTGTTCCGTCTTCACAGCGTATCTCTCCATCTCACTCTTGGTCTTCCTACATCTCTTGTACCAAAGGGTCTGTATTGAAACGCCACCTTAGGTAATCGTCCATCTTCCATTCTGTCCAGACGCTGTAACCATTTCCAGCGGTATGTCTGCATTTCATCATTTTTGGAAAATACCTGTAGCTCTTTTCTTTAATATCCTCATTGTGTAAACGATCCTGTCTCATGCAACCCTTTGTTCTTCTCAGAAACTTCATTTACGATGTCTGAATCTGGTTTTTAATCTTCTTCGTAGGAACTCGTGTTTCACATCCATATACTAAAACAGGCACTGCCATTGTTTTATAGAATTTAAGCCTTGTCTGTTTCCTTGTCTTTTTCCTGAACGACAATAAAAATAGGTTGGGAGAATAAGTAACCTTGGGATTCGAGCAGGAGAACAGAGAGAACAGAACACCGGAGGTAAATTCTAAAGACACCGGAAAATCCTAAAGACCCCAAAAGACACAAAGCAACAACTATTCTTGAAAACAATGGAAGTAGAAAGGAGAAAACGAAACAAGAGACTAACAATGATAGTCAATTTTAGGTGAGAGAATTAAATTAGGTATAGGAGAATTAAATAACTGATGAGATCAGACCTTGAACATGAGCAATTGGAGTACGGCGTCTGCTCATAATTTTTTGTTTTAAAGAGCGCAGGTGAAAATTTGCTCTAAAAATGTCCGTAAGGGTCCACACTTTCAGGGTCTGTGGGTTTGAGTATTATACCCGACTCACTAAATAACCGCCTCTCTTTCCTTTTATAGGACACTGACCTGGGGGACTGTCTGACACATTACTTCGGGCTAGGCCTATTGTTCTTCAGCCCCATGTGTTACATCTGACTTGTTATTCTTTTATATTGTATTATCCAAACCTATCTTCTTCACCCGAATAATCTCTTCTGCGAAGCGTGCCACACAGTGCCAAGTGTTCTCCTCTTGAAGCATCGCTTCAACGATATTATCCGGGAAAATCGTCTGCCTATTACAACGATCTTCTATGTTCCTCCCACCTGTCGCAGACGAAGAATGTATGGCTGGGACAGTCCGCAACTCGCGGGCAGTACAGAAACTCTGGTGGGTCTCCTCATAATAGTGGTGGTGATGATAATGATGATGACAACGACGACGACGATGACGATGAAATCCTAAGAAAATACCTTGAAACCGTTCATTCATGATTCAGCACTGCTAACGAAGTATGCATAGGCTACAATTGTATACGCTGAATGAATAATTGCATTTCGTGTGGAGCATTGCCAGCATAAAGCGAAACCCGATCCCCAGTGATGAAAGAAATCTAAGAATAACTTTTCAATAAATCGATAATGTAGGAAACAATAAATATATTTAACGGTACTTCTAGTTATTTTACAAACGCTTTTGTCGAGAACGTTGACAGTCGCTCCAGTCAATGTAACAGAACTTCTCGGAAACTTCATACGTATCTACCTCCGGACGCAGGTAATGATAAATTCCCCAAGGGCAATAGGAAAGAATGCTGGCTGGGACCTATCGCGCCGAATAATGACAAACTGTGAACACCTTATATAACAGTGAGTTGAATGCTGCGTATCAAGATAGCTTAACTACGGTATTACAGTCGTAATGAGTGAACGAGCGTAAACCAAAAATAAAAAAAAAGCAAAGCAAGATGGAAGCAGGGATGGGCTACAGTAAGTGGAATAACTAAATATGGGTATGGAGAACCATACATGACTTCCATGTTCTAAGATTTATATTTAAAATCATTGTCGAATAAAATACTTCCATAGAAACTACTTCTTTCTACTTCTTACTTCAGTCTTAACCACAGTATTGTGGTCACTAACGTATACCACCTCACGTTAGCGCACTCGATTTTCACTGATGATGGCAGTAGATAGCACTGCCGAAACGTCTGGTTTTGCAGAAAACATTGGACCACAGCCAAACAGCCTGGAAAGGAATTTTAAAAACAAACTACTTCTTACTACTTGCCGATAACGTAGTACACATAAGAAAAATTATCCCCTCCCCCTTCAACTATCATTTGCATTTATATAAAATTACCCCCACCCCCTTCAACTACCCTTTTCATTGATATATATTTCATCTACCTTTCTACAGTGGATTATTATTATCTTCTTTTCAGGATACTTTATTTATCAAAATTAAGTACTTTACTCTTGTTAAAACATAAAACGTTGCAGGTAAACTACCCCTTCCCCTTAACCGAACTTCACCAAAATCAATAGGCCTTGAGTACTCTATAATTCAAGGACGTATGCAAAACATTATTTGATTCTGTTTGCCACAGAAAAAATTCTACACATAGACACACAGACACTTTTCGAAAAATGACTTTTCTCCATGTTTTGAGGGTAGTACAATCGGAATCAACCCTTGTCTCGAACACGATTTTTTTCGACATTACCATATTTCCATTTCCTTATGGAACATGGAAGTAAAATGTAGAAGCTATTCATATATAAATTCTCCATAAGTTGTTTAAATAATTCTACGTAATGTACTGGCAGGCCTATAAGTGGATATCTCCAAACAAGATGCAATAGCAACATCGATAATCTCCTGGAAGTCCAACCTTCATCAACTAAGCAGGAGTGGTGTACACGGTAAGTACAAGACATGCTGACACAGGGAATCGTCAAGCCTTCTACAAGTGCTACATCTTCTCCGGTAGTGCCGGTAGCAAAGAAAGATGGTGTGCTACTGACGATGGACTTCCAGTTTTAGAGTAGACTCCCGGACTGTGAACGATGTAACAAAGAAAGACTCGGCGTTTAGTTCGAAACGCTACCGTAGCTTAGTAGTTTCCTTCATTGGACGTGAAGAGCGTTTTTTCACAAGTAGATTTTCACAAAGCAAATAAGAAAGATACAGCATACTGGAATCCAAGTGGCCTCTTATAGTTTCCAGTGACGTCATTTGGACTCTGTAACGCAGCAGTTATGTTTTAAACACTAAATTGGTCTACTTCCCCGACGCCTGACATGGAAAACTTTCTTGTTTCTTGCTTACGTCTTAGTTATTAGTAAGTCTTTAAAATATTATTAAAAAAAAACTTTAAAAGTTGTAACCAGAATTCACTGTGCTTAACTGAAGCTGAGACTTAAAGTGTATCCTATTTTAAAAGGAAATAGATATTTGAGCTATTTGGTCTCAGCAACAAGTGTTAGTATTGATCTTGATAAAGTAGAAACAGTAAAAAAAAATTGCCGTTCCAAAGACTAAATGTGATGTGGTTTCCTGAGAGTTATACTTTGACTACAGATGTTTTGTAAAAGATTTTCTTAAACTATTGCCTAAGCTAGCAGAAAGTAAACGAACGGTTCAGTAGTTTAAAGAGTGAATACGCTTTCAGAACTTTAGAAATCAAACTGGAAGCCAACTCTTTTTTTCTGAGCTTGCGAAGGACGTCCATTGTAGACACAGAAGCAAGAAATGTGGTCTTGGAGCAATATTGTTACAAGTGCCAGATGATGAAGGCCATGTATAGCATATTTCATTACCAGGTTTTCCAATACGGAAACATTAATAAGTTGCTGGTTACTCTTTGACCTTTAGAGCACTTCCATTCCGTGAGGTATGGAATGAAGGGAGTTTTAACTGCATAGCGATCCTGTCGCAGATGCTTAGGAAATTTAAAAATCTAAAAAAAAACACTTGGCAAAGTGGCTTAAACGGTGACAGCTTATCTCGAAGACTATGCCCAGAACATTACCAACATTGATGCAAAAATTAGGGAAATAACTAGAATGAACAAGTCGAATCCATCACTGTAGACTTCTTGGCAGGCGGTTAGATGACACAAAATATCTAACAAAACAAATGGCTGACGAAGATATTAGACAGATGCTAAGAACGAAACAGGAAATCAGGTTTCTACGTTTCTGAATGCTAAGATATCTGCCACTTTTCAAAAGTATCAAGAGGTGTAACAGTTACTGGGCACAGTAGGAAACCCTAAGCTTGCAAAATGGATTGCTGGAAAAGCCTTGGAAAAGCGCATGTGAACGAGACGTTGTCATGTAGCTGATAGTATCCAGAATTAAAATCCCCTATGTTCTGAAGACAATGCATGCAGGAGCATCCGGCAGTCATCTGGATTTCAATAGAACAATTGACTAAATACGCAAACGTTTCTATTGGCTTCGCCTTTGCAACGGTGTACTATGTAGAGGAAGGGTGTCAGATGTGTGAAATATAGCCCGCAATCAATGATCTACAAACTAGAAGTAGGAAAGTACGACTGTGTAGTATTGGACATCCGTTTGAGAGAATTCCAAATTTTGCGGGTCCTTTCACAATTACAGAAGTTGGAAAGCAGTACACATCATGGTTGTAGGTGACTACGCCTACGAGGTAGGCAACTTGCGTATCACATGCGTCAGAAGTCTGGCAGCAATGTTTGTGAGTTCGGCTAATATCGCAATACTGAACCCTCTAGACCTATGATTTTCAACTTAAAAGCGCCTGAGAGCCACACTTAAATTCAGTGTTTTAAGGTAATTTGAATATTTATTTTTACCGGCGTCATAGCGACCAATTTTTAGACAACGTAAAAATAAAAAGCACTATTTACTTGTAAATGATTAAAAATAAGTAATTTACGCTCTTAACATACCTTACTACATATCTTTAACGGTACAGTCTTTACTCAGTCGTTATAACAATAAAGATATGAAAAAAATATTAAACTTTGTATGAGTTCCTTTTAAATTTTGTTTCCGTTTGAATCAGACATTTTTATATAGGCCTGTTGTTCATAAAAAACAAGAACACAAAGTTCCCAGAGATTATAAACGGATAGTAAAAAGGTCAAATGATTCAATTTAATCATTTTACTCCTTTACTATCCGCTCATAATATCCGGAAACTTTGTGTTCTTGTTTTTTTTTCAACAGTGTGTAACAATGTGTGAGATTCAAACGGAAACAAAATTTAATAGGATTTTAAAATTTTGAGATTCTTGAGCTTTTGAGAGAGGAAAGAGTGCTTCAGAAATCTCAAATTAGCCTCCGACTACAATGTAGTCTACACACTTTAAACATTGTAGCGCAAGAAATACTACACCAAATTTAAATAGAGGTATAGGCAAAGAATATTACAGACTATATAAATAAGTAAATATACTAAATGACTCTAAATGAAAATAATAAAAAATTAAAAATGAGTTAATAATCTATCTGTTAACATATACGCTAACCGTAATCCGTCTGTTTTTCATATCCGTCACTTACCGGCACATCCCGACCAGTGACGATTAATTGAGGTTTATCTGTGTCTAGATTAGACGGAGGAAATTTAAAACGTTTTCTTCTTCTACACTTCAAAGATTAGGTTATATAAACCTATTTCGGCACCCACCTCAACCTCGATGGTTGACGACCCACGTCTCTTCTACCAATGACTTTATAGTTCAGTGCCGCGTTCGGCAATCTATCCTCTGTCATCATTTGGAAACGATCCCACCATTGTCTTCTGTAAGCTGAAATAATTTCATTCTTGTCCTCTACTTAGAGTTCTGCTCTGATATTTAAAACCAAACGTATAAATACCACGATGCCCCCATCTGCTTAAGAAAAATGTTCACGACAGGCGATGAGCCTGTGGAGAAGTCTTCAGCTGTGTTTTATTCAGCGGGCTTGAAAGCCGGTGTCTACGCGCGGGTTCGAATGACGTTAACATAATATATACGCGCGCATAATACAAACCCAGTGTAACACTAAAGAAAAGAAACACACCGGAACAATGGTCTTTGCTTTCCTTAAAGGAAGTGTAAATGACATTCGTGTAATTAAAAACGTCCCGGCAAGAGACAGATGTCTCAGAATGTCCGTCGGCCGTCTTAATTACCGCAGCGTTTGAGGGAACGCAACACCGGAGCATAAATAACGACCGCTCTGAATAGACATTCCGCCGTCGTTGATATAGGGGAGACAATTTCTCCTCTTGACAAGGACACATCGCTGTTGTCTGTGAACTTAACATTTCACTGCCGACAGGCTCTGCTCGGCTTCAATGCGTATTACTTAACATTTATTTAGAGTTTCGCTGCTTTCCAACTTGAATATATAAATCTGTTAAGAATATACACACGCCATATATTATCGGAGATACAACGGAGAGGCGAGCGAGCGCTCTCGTACTCACGTGTATGTAAGCGTTATGTACATCCGCTACATACTATATAATTATTATTAGCAGCGTCACGACTTAATCACCTGAGAATCGCCCTGTGTTCTACCAAACGCTGCCACATATTATGATCGTATTATGTTGTATTGCGTTCTTTAGATATCCGCTCGTGTCATCATTATTACCAGTGGCGGATTTAAGATTTTTGAGGCCCTAAGCCAAGTTTTCTGAGCGGCCCTCCCCCCGGCTGTGACTTCGAAGTAATATATCCTAGGTACTGCAGAAGAAATTTGATGTCAGATTAATACTATCAAATTTAAAACCAGTAGGCTACTATAAAAAAGCGTGCTTTCATTTAACAAACGTTTTCAAAACATTAAGAATCATGCAAAAGAACTGAGCAAATTCATTTATTTTTTAAATAGAGTAACTTAACTAAGCTTATTCAGAAATTAAAAATTAAAAATTGTCTGTAGGCTCCACTAGCCGTGTCAATGTTTATGTTCATCTTCATGATGAATACGTTTAGTGTACGGATTCAATTCTATGTTCATAAAGTTTTTACACTAATAAATATCAACGAAACAACACGCTGCCTATCACATAAAGCTAAAACCATTCTTTACATTCAAAACAAAATGAAAAACATAACCGCAAACAGTTCAGTCACAACGCAGATAAACAATGATAACAAACAAGGGTGGTACGACGGTCGTGTAAATTCGAGAGCACTATAGCGGACGTTCAAAATTCGCATGCGCAGATTAGTTTTCAAGGATGCCAACGTCTTAAAAATAAGCGCGCAATATTTAAACAAGAACCGTCTTCCATTTGTATTAATAACAAAAATTGATCGTTTAATGTCGAAAAATCATACTTAAGTAAATCAAAGTGCCTCCTACTTTGATAAAAATAGGCCTACTTCTGTTTAAAAAAAAATATCTGTAGCTTGCGGTCCCCTCTGAGCCCGCGGTCTAGTCGGCCTAGTGGTAAATCCGGAGCTGATTATTACCACATATTATACTCTGGAATGAGCGACAACTATGCATAACAAAACTACACGTACAGACATTGTAACTATATCAATAAATTAATATTATTTAGCAGTAGGTTCACAAGCGTATACACATGACTCAAGGTAAATGTCCACAGTGTCAGATCGCAAAGTATAAACGTGACACCACGACCGCGGAGGACCGCTGTTATGTGTTGACCACTGATATAATAAAAACACTTTTCGTATGATGTTTAATTTGCTTTCCCACTGCAGTATTTCTGAGGATAGGCCTACATGTTTGATAAGTAATGATGGACATTTGCTGTAATTTGATCGTTGTCCTCCTCATCCTTTACGGTCTAGGCTAGTAACCTGTTCCAGTCTCAATGGAAGTCATCCAACTATCGCTTACGGGATCTTCCCACACTTCTCTTCCCCCTTGGATAATAGTCAAGGGCTCTTCTTGCAAACCTAGTTGGATCCATTTTCTCTACATGTAACCACCACTCCGTTTTGTATCGGGAGATTTTCTTATTTAAGGTTTCAGTTATGCCTAGCTCTATTCTTATATGATCATTTCTGATAAGATCTCTCCCAGTACAACCCTTTACAGCCCCCAAGAACCTCATTTCCGCTCTTTATATTCTAGATACATCTTTGGCCTTTTTAATCCAAGTCTTACTACCATACAGTAGTATGGTCATTACATTATAATATTTCAATTGCGTCTTTTTCCTTTTTTTCTTCTTGAAATGTTTAATGATACAGCCACAAACCGACTGGACGAGACTAATTTTGATTTAAACCTCCTTATCATTTCGGTATTGATGCTACACCCACATACCTAGATACTTGAAATCTGGCACCTGTTCTAGTGGCGAGTCCTGTATGACAATCTGACACCTGTTCTAGTGGCGAGTCCTGTACGACAATCTGGCACCTGTTCTAGTGGCGAGTCCTGTACGACAATCTGGCACCTGTTCCAGTGGCGAGTCCTGTACGACAATCTGGCACCTGTTCTAGTGGCGAGTCCTGTACGACAATCTGGCACCTGTTCTAGTGGCGAGTCCTGTACGACAATCTGGCACCTGTTCTAGTGGCGAGTCCTGTAAGACAATCTGGCACCTGTTCTAGTGGCGAGTCCTGTACGACAATCTGGCACCTGTTCTAGTGGCGAGTCCTGTATGACAATCTGGCACCTGTTCTAGTGGCGAGTCCTCTGTATGACAATCTGACACCTGTTCTAGTGGCGAGTCCTGTACGACAATCTGGCACCTGTTCTAGTGGCGAGTCCTGTACGACAATCTGGCACCTGTTCTAGTGGCGAGTCCTGCATGACAATCTTTATTCTAATGTGATTTTACTCAAAAAAATCAATAACTTCTGTTTTTAATAAGGAAATGGTTTGATTGTAATCTGCCAAAATGTCAGTAAGATAAAACAACGACCTCTAGTGGTCATTTTCATTCTCTTGAATGATTACAAGATCGTCTGTATACATTAAAATATTTAAATAAAATCCTTTCCCCAAGTACGCTCTAATTTGGTAAAAAGAATATTGGTGCAGTAAAAATGTAATTTTTAATCATATATGCAAAAGAAATGTTCAGTGTACCCAATAAATTTATTACTTAATTTTGACAATGTGTTTTAGTTTTGTCATATTAAAACTCTTGGACTCTTGGTAAAAGGGGCGTGCAGAGGATTCAGACAGCCGAAATGAAATTCTTGGATCGGGAAAGGAACGAGGATATTAGACGCGATTAAACATTGTATCATTGCACCAGAAGACTGAAGACAACAGAAGGAGATGGTGTGACCACTTGAGTCGCATGCCTGATATCCGTCTACCTGTGACTGCCTTGGGTTATCACCCTACTGGAAAGAGAGATGTCAGTAGACCGAGGAGGAGGTGGGTTCCGGAACAGGTTTAAAGCCTAGTCCTTGGAGGGATGATGATGATGACTAAAACGGTGTGACCACATATACAAGCTTTATATACATTTTAAGTACATTCACAGTATATGCTTTGACTCAGGCTCAGCACTCCCTTAACGTAAAACAACACTAAGCACTTAACTTTGCAGAAACTCTGTGTACTCTAAGCGCAACCACAAGCCTTTTCTAGACTAATTAACCGACCTCGGTGGCTACCAGTCTGTGCCTGTTAAATCTTGAGTACGACATATTAAATTAACAAATATCGTAACAACACACGACCGGCATGAGGCCAAACTCCAGGCCACAAAGGTCTTACGATTGCCACTTCCATCGGCGAGAGTCCTACTTATGGCTCAGAACGCGTTACTAAGCGTGACCACGCGTGGAGGTAAATTGCCACACCGTTTCAAGAATCTAGAAATGTGTACGATTTGCCACACCGGTCAAGCAATTAGGAAAAGGGTTAGTTGCAAGGAAATATCTTGAGCAAATTGCCACACCACAACCGCGCATGAAGATAACAGAATTTGGACTATGTTGTTGAAATTACTTTCTTCTTCCAGGCTGTTTGGCAGTAGTTCAATGTTGCACATTTTAACAAACGTTTCGACTGTGCCATTAACGGCCATCATCAGTGAGCTCAAACGCTAACGCGGATGTCACGGTTAGTGACCACAGTACTGTGGCAAAGGCTGACTGTTCGTATGTGCCTTGGACCTTGCACTGTTCGTATGTGCCTTGGACCTAGCACTGTTCGTATGTGACTTGGACCTTGCACTGTTCGTATGTGCCTTGGACCTTGCACTGTTCGTATGTGCCTTGGACCTTGCACAGTTCGTATGTGCCTTGGACCTTGCACTGTTCGTATGTGCCTTGGACCTAGCACTGTTCGTATGGACTATTTACCTTGTAGGCATACTACCGTCACGTTCAAAAAAGCTTCAGACATTAAAATAACTTTATCCTACAAAAACTTTCCTCTAGATTTAATGCCTCACATATATTTTCACAAAGTAAGCGTCAAAAACTAATAGTGCCGTTGTATTGCATACGAAAAACTTCAAAAACTAGCATTTTAATCTGCAAAGTATTTGAAAAAGTCGTTGTAAGTTTGTGTAGTAAGTTTTGCACTACGTTTCAGATCGTAAGGATATTCAAAGTATACACATTATATACTTTATACAATGTTAAATATTTTGCAATAACTTAAACACAGACAAAGTCATCATCATCATCTATCTGTCCAGGATTAGGCAGGTTGCCTGTTCCGGCTTCAGCATCTCCGTCTCGGTCTGCCAACATTTCTTTTTTCTAGCTTATAATTCAGGATTTTTCTTGCAATTCTTTCTGGAGACATGGGCGTAATATGCTCTTTCCATCTTCTTTTATAGTTTTTCTCTATTCCGTTACTGGTTGTACTTTTAATTCCTGTCTTATATCTTCGTTCTTTATGTGATCTAATCTTATACAACCTTACACTGATCTAAAATATTTCATTTCAGACGTTTCTATCTGTCTATAATCTTTCTTTCTTGGTACCCACGACTCGGACCCGTATAATAGCATGGGAACTGCCATCACCTTATAGAATTTTATTTCTGTTTCTTTCGTGGTCTTTCCTTTGAGTGTTCTCCGTAATGTCTCACATATTTTTTGGAAGTTGTTTGTTTCATTAGGAATATCTTTGCCTTCTTCATGTGTAATATCACATATTAGGTAATTGAAATGTGATACTTGTTCTAAAATTTTAATTTCAATTACAATTTTTGTCCGAATCGAATCTTTTCCTAGGAATGCCATGGTCTTAGTTTTTTTCTATTGAAATGTTCAATTATAACCGTTTGATAACAAATTTAGTTTATGGATAGCCAGTTGTAATTTATCCTCACTATCTTGGATTTCAAATTGATCATCGGCAAACAGCATAGTGTTTAGGAACTCGTGTCGGCTAATCTGTATACCTAGAGGAGCACTTTGTTTCCATTCTCGCACGAGGTCATCTATATATATATTGAACAGTGTAGGCGGTAAAGTGCATCCCTGTCTGACACCTTGGTTGGTCGTAATTGAGACAAAGTCATAATAAGTAATATTCATAAAAAAATAATAATAGATTACACAGTAGAGTAACAAGGATCTGTTTTTGGTGGGGGGGGGATAAAGGTTGGATCCCCTCATTTTCCTCATGGAAAATGAGAAAGTCAGGATTCCTACCATATAGTTTTATAAATATTCGATTATATTTAACTTCTGTACACACAAAAATCATTATTTTTTGTACCGAAAAGTCAGTGATGTTGATTTATTATTTTATAAATTATTTAAATTTTTAAAAAACTTTCAACCTAGCCTAACAAAATTTAAAAAACATTGTCAAAACTTAGTCTTTAATTTGTCCGCCACATTGAACATTTCATTTGCAGGTATGATCACAATTGAAATTTTTACTGCACCAGTGTTCTTTTTACCTAATGATGTCCATCATTACTTATCAAATATGTGTCCTCAGAAATTCTACGCTGGGAAAGCAAATTAAACAACTCATGCGGGAAAGTTTTACTTTATTAATGGTCAACAAACGCCACTTCTCAACGTCATTTACCTCCCGATTGTGGTTGTGGTGTGGTGTGCCAGTTTACTCACGTTAGTCATTTGCGATCTGACTTTTTCCCTAAATGCTTGACGTTGTGCATTTCGGATATTTTTCTAGACAGTAAAACGGTGTGGCAAAACACTTTCAGAGCCGAGCCACATGCTCGTCTGGAGTGTCGCGCAGCTCAACGGTCGGCAGTCGTCAGTGCGAATCAACATCCTGTATTATCTGCCATCCTAACGCTTTCAGCTTCCCATTTGAGTTATACTACACAACGGACTATTAGGCCGTAGGCTAATGCTGCCGCATAAAACAGACGTTTCGACCCCCCACCACTGGAGGCTATCTTCAGTGTAACGACTTGAGAAAGCAACTGGTACGCTCTTCACCAGTTTCCACAGTCTACACAGAATAACCAGTTGCTTTTCAGTCGCAGAGCGTACCAGTTGCTTTCTCAAGTGGTTTTTCCTGAAGACGGCCTCCAATAATGGGGGCGAAACGTCTGTTTTGTGCGCCAGTATTAAACCATGACCTGCTAGTCCAGGTAATGGTCAAAATAATATTAACAGAATAAACGAGTAAGTTAATCAAACGCCCAATCTTCGTAGTTCAGTAAGGAATACCTTTATGTAGTACGTATGCCTAATAGGCCTACTCGGATTAAGGAGGACTAGAGGCTAGGAGGGCAAAAGCCGCGGGCCCCGCTTTTCGGGAGGCCCCATGCCCTACCGTTTAAAATTCCCATTTTTGAACGAATAAATAAAATTTTCCGAGCAAGCGAAATATTAAAAACCGCACTGAAAAGGAGAGTACCTGAAGTGCGGATCACGGATTTAAATGAAACTTGGGGACATGTTTAGGTACATATGGTTATGGTAAAAGCCAAAGCAGTAAAGTTTCACGCACAAAATGTAACCGAGTTATAAGCTATCACAATTGTTTTACGATGATTTTTGTAGAAGGCTCGATAAAAATATACGGCTCTTTGAAATTTCAGATTTCAGAGAATATATGACTCAATAATTCAGATTGTAATGTGCTTAGAAATACTTACTAAACGGGATGAAAGTAGAAAAGATAAGCATATTTGGTTCGTGTCGAGTGTCGAAATATAATTCTACGCGAAGATATAAAGTTTAAAAAAAATCAAATCAAATAAAATATGAAATTAAAAAATGTGTGAGTAAAAATACGGTTTACGAACAATATTTCTCATTTCAGCCGCTTGGATGCGACTAGCCTGGCCTTTCGTTAAAGTCCAATTCTCAGACCCATAACGAAGTGTGGGAAGAGCCATCACCTTGTAGAATTTTAGGCGTGTTCCTTTACTTGCTGACTTAAGGGTTCGCCTGATGGTCCTGCACATAAGGTTGAACTTATACAACTTATGCACCACGTCGTTGCTTGCAATATAAGACACACTCTAGCCCAGGTATTCAAAACTGCTAACTTGTTCCAGACAGTACCGTCTATAACAATTTTTGCCCGTACGGGATCAGTTCCGCAAAAAGCCGTGGCTGAAATAAGATTTCTCAGGCACGTGGCAAGGTATACTCTCTACATGATCATAGAAGAAACACAGATATACGGCAGGAACTGAATATTATGAGTATACTCGACAGGATCGCCCAGTACCCGCTGAATTGGCGGGAACATCTTTGCTGAATGGATGGCTGCCGCATCCCCAAACAACTATGGAACTATAAGCCGAGGGGACAGAGAGGTGTGGGACGTCCGAGGAAGCGCTGAAGTGACCGGCTGTAATATTTGCCTATTTGAGACCGGAACAAACCATTCTTGGTTTAAACTTTGAGGATGATAATGATGATGAAGAACAATATTTTGTTTATTATATTTATTAAATGATCGTCTAACTAAAGTCAAGTATTGTGCAAAACGCGAAAATTTCATACATGGGCCCCTGCTGTTAAAGCCCCGGGCCCCTCCCATAGCCTTAATCCGACCATGGACCTACTGTCATAATCAGCTGGACTGAGATAATCGTGAGTGCGTTCACATAAAGAGTTTAATAACGAAGTAGTTGGCGTTCATTCTGCGGGCTTAAAGTTTAAAAGCAAAACAAACCATTTCACTGAGTACGCGTTGTAATGCGAACTAGCGCAATAAAAAGTGAGACGAGCGCGCGCGGCGGCGGAATGTCATTAGAAACAGACCGCTTCCGCGCCACACCGTATTTCAGAGGTTAATAAAAGGTATTAAGAAAACATCAGAAGCAAAAAACACCGCCTTCTTTTGTACACCACGACGCAAATGTAACCTCATTATTTAGATAACATCGTGAGGCGGGTATTAGAGTAGCGCAAACGGTGTTTAATTAGACGGGCAGGAGGTATAACTGCGCACGGACCAACGGGGAACTCATGCGGAACAAGGATGCACGAATTGCGCCTACATAAACTCTCTAAATAGTGTGTGTGTACAGCACGCATGTTGATAGATTAGCTCGTAAACTTTTGCAGCGACAGTAAACTGCGAAAGGATTCTAAGTCAGTCAATTTACTGCATAAACCCTGTTACACCGTAAGATTCTAAGTTGACTTTACAAAGTTTCAGCAAACTTTATAGCACGGAATTTTATTTTTATAACCAGATAATACGGTCATCATCATCACCACTAGGGCTTAGACCTGTTCCGGAACCCGTCTCCTCCTCGGTCTACCGACACCTCTCTTCCCAGCAGGGTGATAACCCAAGCCACCCACAGGTAGACGAATACCAGGCATGCGATTCAAGTGTTCACACCATCTCCTTCTGTGGTCTTCAATCTTCTGGTGCAAAGATACAATGTTTAAATCGCGTCTAATATCCTCGTTCCTTTTCCGATCCAAGACAGAACAACCTTGCCTCCCTCTTAGAAATTTCATTTCGGCTGCCTGAATCCTCTGCACGACTCTTTTACCATGTGTCCATGTCTCAGTAGCATACAAGAATGTGGGGACAGCCACAATTTTATAAAACTTCATTCGGGTATCCTTCCGTATTTTTTTTTTTCAGGTACAGATAATATGGTTTTAAAACAAATACCAACTATTCTTCTGTAATTTTTCTTCTACATTCTTCACTTTACTGACAGATATATGTAGTTGTCCTTAGCCCGTTCCACGGCAGAAGACGTCGGTCTTCCTTTGATCTTTTATGTGGTTGATGTATCTAGCTGCTTTAAACTGTACAGGACGCTGTCTCTCTTAGTCGGCGCTTCTCTCTAAGAGCACGGTTTTCTAAAGAGGAAGTAACAGACCCCCCCCCCCGTGGGCATTTGATGGATCTCGGAATCATCGCTGGTCACAGGGACAGTAAGGAGGCGTGTGGTACAAGTGATTAGTAAGAAGGCAAAAATGTAGTCTTAAACATTCTGCAGTTGCATTTTACAAAAAATATGTTGTAACTTTTACATATGTTATCGTTACCTCAGTTAATCACAATGTTCTCATGGTACGAAGTCAATATCTCATTAATGTAGGCAAGAATGTTTTAATCGAATTTATGAAACAAAACTCGTTGTTTAGTTTCATCATATCCATTTAATTCTACTGATATTGAGATCCAACTTCATAAAAGAACCCTTATCAAAGGATAGAGATGGTCAGGATAAACTCATGTAAGACGTTCCGCTGTGGGGCGCTGAGAAGAATATGTTTTTTATTTTTCAAAAGGGAGCAGTAACCCAAAAAGAGTTTGAAATTGTACATTATATTCGCCTCACCTATTCTTCCACAGCGACTTGTAGTCATACAACAGAAACATCCGCTTTTCTGCTGACGGAAAACGTTAAGATTTTTATAAGCCGCATACTCTGTCCCCAAGTATTTCGGGCTCCACCTGGATCGTCGTCTCAACTAGCGGACACACTCCGACCAAGTAGACCGCAGGACTGCTCATTGTTTATAAACTCCGTCCCTTGCTTTGAAGCAACTCTATGACCCGCCAACTAGGGAAGCTTATCGTCACCACCTATGTGGTGCCGATGGTTACCTACGAAATTCACGTATGGGGCTACTTGGCCAAGACCCATAAGCGAAAGCTTCGGTATCTCCTGTACCTAGAATTGTGCTGGGCGTGCAAAGCCAAACTACCTGACATAGAATAAAATTATCCGAGACTCCCTGCGTGTCCGTTCCCTGGACGCCACTATACGGACTCTTTCTCGAAAGTTCTATCGCCGCACCGCCTGCTTCCAAGGCGATCACCTTATTAGCGCCCTCGGTCTCTGTGCCAGGTGAATCTTGGACCCGGCCTCGGCGTACACTCACCCTCAATTAGTTAGCTCATTGAAACCCCGCACCCCTTAATCCAGAACATCTGTGATCCCTGCGGCAGGAGCTCGGGACGTAGCACACGAGCGGGCTACGGGCTTGCCCTTCGCTATTTTTATAATTTCTGAGTAATACAGAAAACATTTTGCCTAAAGTTTCGTTAACATAATAACAAATTTTTTATTAACTGTTCCAATATTGTGTGATTTATTGTATTTTAGAAAATACAATGTATCTCATTATATCGGTTTGTCTTGCGAAAATATTTAGCAAAGGACATTACTAGTTTTTCATCGCGTGTGTATCCTTTGATTTTCAACAAAAGAATTTTCTAAAAAAAATGATAACGTCTTCAGCATAGCAATAAGGATACAGACAAATAAAATAAGTTTTTAACTGCGATTTCACGTACGTAAAGACATTTAATTATTCAAGCAGTAAAGTTTAAACGGATGAAAGATCCACAAATACGTAAATCTAGGACGTACGATGACGCAGACACTTTATGCTGATCGTCAGCTCCTATGGAGACGCAGACAGGTTTACCCAAGGTCATCGAAAGGCGGTGTAGAGGTTACAGACAGACAAAGGACCACCAGTAATTGGCAATATAGTCCTTGTCTCTTCCTCTAGCCCAAGTGTCGGAGCCTCTTACCTGACACGTAGCATAATCTCCTCTCCAACCTACCGCCATCGCTTTATGGACAGGGAAAGTAAACTATTAGGGTTCGCTGTGATACAACAAAGCGTTATTAGATTGGGTTAGGTCGTCTTCACAAGTAATTGCCAGGAACCGAACAGCCCTCGCTCCCATTGGCGCGAACACACACATGGTCCGAACACATCAATCCAAAACAGCCGAAATTTCGGTTATTCCGAGCCACCAATGAGTTTCGTTTCTGTGATCAGAGACCTGAGATAACAGCGAAATGGGCTCAACCTCATTACTACTGGAGCCAAGACCTTCACCCGCGGAGAGGATTCTAGGATCAGATAGTTGTGGTCCGATGGATTACGCAGAGTTCAGAGGATAGTGATACTGAACATGCATACTGAACATGGGTGCCTAATAATCTTTCGTCTGAATTTCAAGAAGAATATTTCTTCTGAAATATTTTGTCTGAAAAGCAAAATGAAATATCAATGTTACGAAAGTATACATCATTCTGTTAATATTCTGATTAATCGCCGGGCTGTTGCTGTCGCTTGGAGCAATAGTTTCGGGCCCACCATTGGAGACCGTTTGTAAGGCAACTGGTACATTGTTCACCAGCAACGTCTGTTTCAAGCGGCAGCATTAGACCACGGCCTAATAGGCTGGCGAGTAGTCAGAATAGTAACAGACTTGACCCCGGCCGTGAGGAACAAAGTATACATTAGTCAGCTGATTGTTTTACGTGCCTTTACAACATTTCCCCACATAATAGCAAATAAACTTCACAACATCTTGAGTGAATTGCTTTTCTTAAAGACACATTAAACAGCACAGAGTGTATCGGCGTCTCGCAAGACTTGATCAAACTGAATTAATAAGGAAGAAGGAACGGACGACAGACGGCAGTATATATTCTTACGGAACATGAGACCCTAATGTTCCCTGCCGCGATGGATTGTTTATTTATAACACCGCAGGGCGTCCGTATAACTGATGTCGCTGTGTGAGTAAATACTGCGTTCTCACATGCGTCAGCATGTCTGGTGTAGAAATCACGCGCCGCGGTTTTGCAACATCGCGAACTTTGGCCGGCCGAACCGAATTAATTAGCGTTTCTTGAAATCCGGATTTCTGTAGTTTCCTTTTATAATTTTTCAACAAGATTACCTAATACATTGCCAGGGGCGTATCACATTTGTATACGGGGAGGGGGACGAACAGGCTGGACCCCGCCCCTCAGAGTCGAAATAGTTGACGAATGTTGTTCACTTTTACTTCCATGTTCCTTAAGGAAATGGAAGTATGGTGATGGCAAAAAAAATCGTGTTCGAGATTATTGCAGATTCTGATTGTACTACACTCAAAACATGAAAAACAGTCATTTTTCGAAATGTGTGTGCGCGCGTGTGTGTGTGTGGATTTTTTCTATGGCAAACGCAATCGATAACAGCCGCAAATTCAACAGAATCAAATTATTTCTTGCGTACAGCCCTGATTTGTAGAGTAATCAAGACCTATTGTTTTTGGTGAAGATCGGTTAAGGGAAAGGGGTCGTTTACCGGCAACGTTTTTTTCTAATCAAGGGTAATTATTTTCTATGGCAAACAATAACAGCCGAAAATTCAAACAGAATCAAATAATGTTTTGGATACAGCCCTGAATTGTAGAGTTGTCAAGACCTGTTGGTTTAGGTGAAGATCGGTTAAAGGAAAGGGGTAGTTTACCTGAAACGTTTTATGTTTTAACTATTGTACTTTCTATAGCAAACGATAACAGCCGCAAATTCAAACATAATCAACTACTTTTTTGCATACCTCATTGAATTATAGAGTACTCAAGGTCTGTTGATTTTGTTGAAGATCAGTTAAAGGAAAGGGGTAGTTTACCATCTGCATTTTATGTTTTAACAAGGGTAATTTTTTATGACGAAAGGTAACTGCCGTAAATTCAAAGAGAATCAAATACTTTTGTGCATACATTCCTGAACTGTAGAGAACTCAAGGCCTGTTGATTCTGGTGAAGATCGGTTAACGGAAAGAGGTAGTTTACCTGCAACATTTTATGTTGTAATAAGAGAAATGTTTTCATGACGAACGATAACTACCGCACATTCAAACAGAATCAAATATTTTTTTGCATGCATCCCTGAATTGTAGAGGACTGAAGGTCTATAAGATCGGTTAAGAGAAAGGGGTAGTTTACCTGCAACGATTTATGTTTTAACAAGAGTAAAGTACTTAATTTTGATAAATAAAGTATTCTGACAAGAAGCTCATAATAATCCACTGTAGAAACGTAGATGAAATATCTATAAATGAAGAGGTTAGGTGAACGGGGTGGGGGTAATTTTCTATTAATGAAAATTATAGTTGAAGGGCGAGGGGAGAATTTGTTATATGTGTACTACGTTATCGGCAACAAAGAAAAAATTCTTTGTTAAAATTCCTTCCCGGGCTGTTTAGCCGTAGTCCAATGTTTTCTGCAAAACCAGACTTTTCGGCAGTGCCATCGACTGCCATCATCAGTGAAAATCGAGTGCGAAAACGTGAGGTGGTATACGTTAGTGACCACAGTACTGTGGTTAAGGCTGAAGCAATAAGTAGAAAGAAGTAGTTTCTATGGAAATATTTCATTTCGAATATGATTTTAAATATAAATCTTAGAAAATCAAATAATTTTTTGCACATGTGCCCGTGTAGAGGACTCAAGGCCTGTTGATTTTGGTGAATATCGGTTGATGGGGAGGGGGGAGTTTACCTGCAACCTTTTACGTTTTAACAAGAGTAAAGAACTTATAAATCCATTTAAACTATCGCAAACAATGGTAATGGTTGAAAATAAAATAATTTTGTTGCCGGGCAAAAAGGTTGTTCGGTTAGGAGGGGGGGGGTATTTTACCTGCATTGTTTTGTGTTTTAACCAGAGTAATCCACTTAATTTTAATAAATAAGTGCCCCGAAAATAAAGTCATATTAATCCACTTTAAAATGGTAAATGAGATAATGGGGAAGGGATGATTTTTTGAAAATTGCTGTGCTGAAATCAAGTAAAGTACGAATGTTTACTTTTGAAGGATAAGATACCTTAGAAATTACATATTATGATAAAACTATTACTCTATGAAAGTGTAAATATCATAAACGGTGGGTATCTGCTGAGGAGGAGGGTAGATTATCTGCGTAGTTCAGTTTCTTTATAAGAGTAAAGTACCTAATTGTTATAAATAAAGTGACTGGAAAATAACATTATATTAAACGACTACCTACTATTAAATAACAAAAATATACAGTAGTATAAATAGTTTGAGGGTGGGCGATATTTTTTTAGAAATTATCGAACCAAAATCAAGTAAACGATTTTAAGTATAAACCTTAGAACATGGAAGCGGGTTATGATGATCGTAATGTCTTGTATAGTGTTTAGTACCACGTTCGCGGATGTCTTCACGGACGTATAGAATATGGCAAGTCTGTGTCCAAAGCGTGGATGGACATACACCACAGGGCAGCCGTGATAGTTCGTAGTATCTTTGATTGGCATTGGCATGACTATGTTAGATCTGGTGGCGCAACCCCAAAGCTCGATTCCGTAAGTCCATATGGGTTCAAAGATAGTTTTATGGAGTAAAAGTTTGTTGTCTAAAGATAGATTAGATTTTCTGCCTATCATCCAGTTAATTTCCTCAAATATTAAAGCTAAATTGTTTTCTTTCCTGTTTTATGTGATGTTTTCAGGTCAGCTTAGCGTCTAAATAAAGGCCTAGGTATTAGTATACGACAGATGGTTGGTGAATATCTGGTTCCAAGCCGATGGTAATCCAGGCAACCGCTAAGTCTGACGTGTAGCAAGCACAAAATCTGCGCTTCCTTGCGCACCCAAATCCTGCAGCCGGCAACTACTCCCGAACGTCATTATGAGCAACGTAGTACACAGTTTCTGTCAGTGACGTGAGATCCTAGTGGTCGGATCCGTAGAGCGTAGTGGCTGTTCGGCTGCAACACTCCCCGCGATTCTGTCACGCTCTGCGTTTGGCCAGCTGTTAGCAACTAAATGTTTTTTATCCGACCTCATATAAGGCTTAAATAATTTTTATCAAAAAGAAAAATCAATATTATTTCATATTGTTTTGTAAACAATGCAATATGGAAATCTCCACTATAAAAACAAAGTTAATGTCATTTCGAGGCAAGGAACCAATAAGACAAAAATAATGATTAATGATCAAATTGTAGAACAGGTGAGGCATTTTAATTATTTCGGAAATGTCATTGGCTATGATAGTATTTAAGATATTGATGTTAAGTTAAGTAAGTTCCACACGATCTGTGGGACAATCGACAGTAATTTTAGAGACAAGTTACGTTAAGACACAAACTTAAAGTTTTACAAATTTATGGCGGTCCCTGTACTGTCCTGTAGGTGGAAATTATTGACAACAACAAAGAAACAAGACGGTAAAATACAGGCCTTGGAAATTGCGGGTTGAAGTAAAATACAGGCCAAATTGTTTGAAGTAGGCTTGCCCCAAAACAGCCGGACACTCGTCTAATTGACGAGTCTCGAAAAACACGGAAAAAAGCGTTCTTAAGAGGAGATAAAAGGTGTTCTATTCTTGAGCGTATAAAAAATGAGGCCATAGGAGGAGACTTACAAGTTTTTAACATAAATGAAAGATTAAAAGAATATACACAATGGTGGCAAAACACTTAGCAAAAATTCAGATTCAAGAGTGGCCAAACAAGTCTTCAAACATAATCCTATAGGATACAGGTATTAGGTAGACCCAGGAAAAGATGGCTGGAGGTTCTTTGAAGGTGGAACAGGCAGCACCTTGTCTATCCCGTCTCGTGAAGATGACGATGAAGACAAATCACAATTTTTTCATATTCACAGAATTTTCTTTGAACGTTTCACACAATTATTTTAATTCTCCGCAAAGAGGTAACGATTATGACGCATGTAAACCATTACATTCGTGTAACACGTCGACGCTCTACACGAACGTACTACAAATCGAGTTAATTAAATTTATTAGAAAAGCGGTTGAAAGACGGACAGTAAACTGGTTCTTCATACGGCCACCTCGCGTTGTGTAACACCTCGTATGTAGTTAAATCACCCAATGCAATGCGGTAGAACAAACGCATATTACAAAATCGTGGAAACGAAAACATTTAATGCAATATATTGCCCGCACTAAGGCTGAATTGGGTTGGAAGAAAAAAAGAAATAAAATTATAATAAATTATTTTTGGAATGCAATCTGTTACTTACATAGATCGTTTTGCAAATCGATTACAGTAATTTAAAGAATTTTTTAATTTTTAATTTTTATTAGATAATTCAAACTTTAACGTACATATTGTTACGTAGACATGATATAAATATATATATATATTGCAACAGTACATAGGATATGAAGTTCATTTAAGTGGAATACTAATGCTATATAACATTTTCTGATGGCCAAAGACATGTTTTAAATTGATTTTGTTCTTTCTTCGTAAAGTAGTCATAAGTTTTGAACCAAGCTATGTTTAAAAAGGTATTTTATGTCAAAATGATCAAAATTTTATTCTCTTTTATGCCATGTGAAATATTTGTGTGTAAGTGCGCGGGTGCGCGTGTGATTTACATTTTGTTTAATAACTTCTAGGAAAATTAACATTTCGTTCTGAAACTTGGACAGACTATTCTCATGGTTATAAGCTACATTTTCCATATAATCAATTCTACACAACTATAATTTGTATATGGTTCCTTTAATGAAATCGGTCTACTTTTATTCTCGTTATCTCGTAGAAAGTAATAAAATTTGTAGATTAAATCTATACAGGACTTTGCAGAATCGGACAGAGTTTAAGCCTGATTTCAGTCTATCTGTGTTCTCATCTGTGACGTTGCTAAAGTTTCAACCAATCAAAGGGACTAAAATTTATTTGAGACGGACACTTTCAGCGGACGGACCGTTCATTTCCTTTCAAAGACTCGATATAGAAAGACGTACCGCTGCCACGAGTTTTTCGTGACAAGACAGGACGTTTTCTTGTAGACTTAGAAGTTCCTTCACGGTTCGAGTTCTTCGTAACCAATTCCACTTAGAGAACTCAAATAAAAAAATAGATCATTCTAGTGCTTTTCCGCGTTCAGTAGAAGATTTCCGCAAAGGGGCAAAATATCTGCCGAGATATTTTGATAGTTACGCGAGAACACTTCATGAAACCGGAGTTTGTGTAAGATCAATACACGATCTATTTTACCCAGTTTTAATCCCTGAGTTTAAGTAAATTTAAATTGTAAACAGTAACAGTTCGTATCGCACTGTGCGCGTGGGCAACGACGTGAATTGTCAGCGTTGATGATCTGCGAACGGTCGACGTGCAGAGTTGCAGCTGTCCAGTCGAACTGCGTGCGAGGCGTCGAGAGGCTACACAAACAGGGGAATTCAACGCAACAAGTAACATAGTTGCAAAACAAGCCCATAGACTGAATTATTGAAAGACAAATTTATAATAAACAATTTTATATGATAAAGTAATAAGACAGTAGTAAGTTTTAATGTTTTAATTTAATAAATTTTCCTACCTCCAGGTATAGACACTGTTGCAGTTATTTCAGTATTACCTATCTATGCAGTTTTAACAACCCAAAATCAGAAAACTGGCATGAGACACGAGGAAAGGTCATAATTTAAAAAAATATTTATTCGGTACGTAATAGTAGGTCATTTAGAAATCCTTCTGTTCAAATATAATACACCCAATTAGTCTACACACTAGTCTGCACAATCAGTCTGCACAATAAACAATAGCTTATTACTTTTCTTCTTCTTCTTCTTCTTCTTCTTCTTCTTCTTCTTCTTCTTCTTCTTCTTCTTCTTCTTCTTCTTCTTCTTCTTTTCTTCTTCTTCTTCTTCTCCTCCTCCCCTCCTCCTCCTCCTCCTCCTCCTCCTACTTCTCCTTTTTCCTGTTCCTTCTAATCAGCCAGATTCGTCCAACTCCGGATACATAGCTTTCCCAATTTCCTCTCACTCCTCTTTACAGTCGTCCATCTTTATTTTACAACAATTGTAAAATCATCTGTCCTCCTCAATTGTGGGCTTCTTCTTCTTCCTCCGTTTTTCTGCTACGGTCTCCTGTGCATAACATGTTTATTCCATGTGTAGTCTTGTTATGGCCTGTAAAACTCAGTTTCAGCTTTTCTCCTGTTATCGAACGTTTTTCACGCTACCCCTGTTTCTGATCTACTAATTTCTACTTTCATTTGATATGTTTACGCTTAACTTTTGCTTTTTGCTGTCCTTTTTACTTTTGCTATTTTGCATACTTTGCTATTTAATGAATACTTTGCATTAAACTAACGAACTAATTAATTATTTAGTTTTCTGAGTGTGCTTCACTCTGGATAAATAAAACACAATTTACGAAATAGTGCTCAGATCAATCAGATATTTCTGTTTATTTTCACTCACTGGTTGTCTTTACTGAGTTTAAGAAGTTGTCTCAAATGTACTCTGCCCCAAATGTAAAGTTGTAAATCTCTAGTACATCTTCATGTATTCCGACCATAAACTCCCCTTCCTATAAATGGAGTTGGTTTATATAGATATCAACTATAAGCTACACACATACACACAGCTTTTAAAATCTTAATATATTTTAAAACAAAGCTTTTACAAGTCTTTGTAGGATTTTCCTGTTATTTTTCGTAATGAAATACGAACAAATTAAAGGTTTTAAAAAATGTACAAACACTTGTTAAGTTTCACAGTTTATTATTTACCTCTGACAGCTGTTTCAGCTTATTAAGCTATTCTCAAAGAGATCAAGGAACAACTAAACAAAGAATGTAAGGGTGGTGAACATGTGTTTAGGGTGTGTATTCAGAAATGTGTGTGGGGTGTTTATGTTGGAGGGGGTGGAGAAGCTAGTAAGGGAAGGTCAAGTGTCTGTAAAAGTAAGTATAATTGGAAGCCAAAATATAAAAATTAACTAAAATAAATAAGTTAACAAAACTAAACTAAATATCGAATCCAGTTTGTTCGATTGTTGAATTTTTGTTACTTTTGATTGCTTTTCTTACTGTAATGATCTGTAAAACCTGTGTTGGCCGTATTAGTTAAAATCTCTTTCTTATGTTCAGAGGTTTTACAGATCATTGCTTACCAACACAATCACTTCATAGATACAAAAAAACATAACATTAATGCACAACATACAAAAAGGTAAAAAAAATGGATTTATTAGAAATTCTAGAAATTAGAAAAGCAATCAAAAGTAACAAAAATTTAACAAACGAACAAACTGAATTCTGTGTATCCCCTTTATTAAAAGTTGTTATTTAGTTTAGTTAATTTTTATATTTTGCCTTCCGATTAAACTTAGTTTTTACAGACACTTGACCTTCCCTTACTAGCTTCTCCACCCCCTCCATCAAAACACACCACACACATGTCCGGATACACACCCTAAACACATGTTCACAACCCTTACATTATTTGTTTAGTTGTTCCTTGATCTCTTTGAGAATAGCTTAATAAGCTGAAACAACTGTCAGAGGTAAATAACAAACTGTGAAACTTACCAAGTGTTTGTACGTTTTTAAAACCTTTGTATTAATATGTTTCACCAAGTGCCCAACAACTCATCAGTCAATATCGTGAACAAACTAAATGCAAATGTATATGATAAACAACAACAAATATATACATCGTGCGACCTCAGTCTGCAGGTCGTTGAGTTAATGTGAAATCATAAGGTAATTCTGTTGATCTGTCTTCTGTCTTCTGTCTGTCTTCTAAAATTCACGTGTTCGCTTTTCTAGCCCTTGTCGCTAAACTCGGATTAGCCGCTAGTTGCATATAGTAACGAATGCGGAAAACAAGGTAAATCATTTCATTATAAAAATTCAAACCAAGCTCTCCAGCTACTAAAAGGATGTAATTGATAAATAATGTGTACTTTATGTACTTATGTACTAATATAATTTAATATTTATATTTACTTGGTGCAGCTCTCGTTGATTCTTCCATTTACTGCTACGATAATTACAAACACTAATTGTTTCAATTATAATTAACATTATTTAACACATGCCTTGCGTTTCGCCGGTACTAGACCGACATTGTCAAAGGATTAAATTTTCTAACCCATAACAGGTCATGAACTGGTCTGCTTCTAGTGAAACTCGGGGAGCAATAAGTGTTATAAAAATGGTGTGTACAGTTTACACAATTATTCCTTGTAATTATTTTAATATCTACGTTTCTGCGCGCGCGCGCGCGCGCGCGTGTGTGTAAGGAAACAGAGTATTAATATAAATTCTTTGTTGTACGCGCGACTAACACTGGATATATGTAGCTATCTCTAATCATAATAAATCGGTTTTCACTTCGCATTCCTTACTCTGTTCCAGTCACATTCCTCTGTTCAATGTTAGTGTATATTGTACATTAAGATTTCTAGTGACTCACAACAATTGTTAGCACTTATCTCGATGACATTTAGCATTTACCTTCCGGAAAAAGTTTTTTTACTTAACATTCCTTAGACCCCTCAATACTTATTGGAATAAACTTTTTATTCGATTCTTCTTCTTCTAGGTTAGCAGTCCATAGGCTGGTTGGCAGCCGCTCCCCATTCCTCATGCCTCTCTGTTTTCCTTTTCAACTCACAATATGATGTGCAGTTCATTTCGAACATAAGCTGTTACATGTAATCTAAACTGGGTCGACCTCTGTGACTCTTCCCTTTTGTTGTGTCTTCTATTATTCTCTTAACCAACCCATTGTATATGCCCTATAACCGAACCTCTTCTGCCTTTTAAATTTCGCAGAAAGCTCTTCTCCTCCTGAGCTCTTCTAAAGACTTCCTCATTCGTTATCTTCTCACTTCAGCTTATCTTGAATATCCTTCTGTAGCACCAGGTCTTAAATGCTTGGAGTCTTTTCTTCTCACTTTCTCTAATTGTTCAAGATTCACTCCCGTTTAGGGCAACACTCCACATGTATGTCTTTACTAGATTCTTCCTTATTCATTACTTATCAAATACACGTTTTTTGTAAAATTCTCTCAAAACTTTAGAAAACGTTTCAAGACAGATTTCTAAAATTGCCCTGAAAAATGTTGGGCAAATGGTCACAACAACAATTGTTTAAGGATTTCGAACAGAGCTTGTATTCAAGAGCCACAAACTGGTAATAAATGTAGAATTACAGAATAACGATATGTTATTATATAAAAGAAATACCTCACATTGTTCGAACGACTAGTTTCGCATGACGATGAGATGAACACAACCACAAAAATACTGCGTTTCTGCACGTGACCGTCACATCAGACAATACAGGAGCTACAATTGTCTCAGAGTCTATCCCGAATATGTTCTAGAACTTTTAGATCTATGAAATGTACACATGTTCTCCTTACCTCTGCAAAGTACAAGAAGCTATCAGTAGCTACCACAATAATTTTTAAACGTATTCTTGGATAATAAGCTTATGCTGTTACCTACCGTCCAAGAAGGATTGTAAGAGTTTCAAGGGTACTATATGACTGTCGGCTAATTCATAAATATATACATTATTTTCAGTAGGTGTACATACACAGATTACCCGAGCGCCGCCATATTCCGGGTGAAAAAGTTGAACTCTGATTCTGAACGAAATAAATGGTGTGCATACCTCTAAATGTAAATAATCGTAAAACAAAGCCTAGCTAAGTCGATAGATCTGAAGATAGCTTACAGAGTTCTGGAGATCTATTCAGTCAGATAGAAAAATTCCTTAATTTTTGTCTGCGTTGAGAATACACGTTTCCTCATGCCGAGGAAGAGGGTTATTGAATGCGTTAGCATAGAGTTGTGTAAATCAAAGCATTCTGAAGCTCCGGGGTTATTACAACTACTGTTTGTACAGTGTAGCTACATTTTGCGTCTCCGACATAAATCGGCTTACAGCAACGGTAGGCTTGATTATTAACTATAGAAGTGTTCACAATCGCCTCTAAATCCTGTGTAATAAAACAGACGAATCACTCACAAAGTTTGTAGCAGTTCTGATTTTACTGGTTCACGGTCAGCTATAATCAAGAGACTTGTTCATGGTTTCTTTACCTAATCAGTCAAGACTGCTGGGGCAGGATGTAGTAGGGTGAACATGTGTTAAGAATGTGTATATGGACATGTGTGTGGGGTGTGTATGTTGGATGATCTAGAATAGGAAAGGTCTCTCTCTCTTCTAGGTTAGCGCAGCCCATAGGCTGGTTGGCAGCAGCTCGCCATTCTTCCCGCTTCTCTGCCTTTCTTTTCAACTCACAATATGATGTGCAGTTCATATCGACCCTAAGCAGTTTCATGTAGTCTAAACGGGGTCGTCCTATGTGTTTCTTACCTTCAATTTGTTCCTTCTATTATTCTCTTGACCAACACACTGTGTCGGCAGTATATGCCCTATAAACTTTTAAATTCCGCCTTTTAAATTTCATAAAAAGCTCTTCTCCTCCTGAGCTCTTCTAAAGACTTCCTCATTCGATATCTTCTCCCTCCAGCTTATCTTGAATATTCTTCTGTAGCACCGCGTCTCAAATGCTTGGAATCTTTTCCAATTGTCCAAGATATACGCCACACGTATGCCCTTACTAGATTCTTCCTTAATTTTTGGCTGACAGCGTTTGAAGTGAAGAGGTTTTTCTGTCTGATGAAAGCAATTTTAGCCTGGTTAACTCTGCTTATAATTTCCTTACTGCTACGTCTGTCACTTCTGATTTTACTTTCTAGCTAGTTATGTTCTTTAACTGCCTGGAGAACATTATTTCCAAGAGTTATTCTGACTGGATCTTCTTCCTTCCGACTATAGACTAGGACTTTATTCTTTGTTCATTATTTTCATATTAAATTCATTCTTCATTACTTGATCCATTGTGTCATAAATCTAATTGTGTAGATCTTCGTTTTGTAGGGAAGGTCAAGCGACTGTAAAACATAAGTATAACAGAAATGGAAATTCTTAAAATTAACTGAAGTTACATGTACGCATTACAATGTGACGCAAGCTCTGGTTTGTATTGTTCGTGTATATTTTGTAGATAAAAGTGGATCTACCAAGAGTTTTGTATTCGCTAGTAACGAACAGCACGCCATCTGTAACACCATGACTGCCGTTGCGTTCGCGTCGAGTAGCTGCTAACACTCTATCACTAACAACCGCGAGGTCTTGGAGGCTTGTTGATAGTTTTAATATAATAATATAATATACAAAACATGTTCTCTTCGCCGGGCAAAAATTGTTATAGATGGTACTGTCCTGGAATAAGTTAGCAATTTTGAATACCTGGACTACAGTGTGTCTTATAATGCATGCAATGACGTAGTGAATAAGTTGCATACGTTCAGCCTTATGAGCGGGACCATCAGGCGAACCCTTAAGTCAGCAAGTAAAGGAACACGCCTAAAATTCTACAAGGTGATGGCTCTTCCCACACTTCGTTATGGGTCTGAGAATTGGACCTTAACGAAACGCCAGCCAGTCGCATCCAAGCGGCTGAAATGAGATTTCTCAGGCACGTGGCAGGGTATACTCTCCATGATCATAGAAGAAACACAGGTGTACGACAGGAACTGAATATTATGAGTATACTCGACAGGAGCGCCCAGTATCGGCTGAATTGGTGGGAACATCGTTGCCGAATGGATGACTGCCGCATCCCCATACAACTATGTAACTATAAGCCGAGGAGACGGAGAGGTGTGGGACGTCCGAGGAAGCGCTGGAGTGACCAGCTGTAATCTTTGCCTATTTGAGACCGGAACAAACCATCCTTGATTTAATCCTTGAAGATGATGATGATGATGTTCTCTTCGCAAAAACACGTTCGCCTTTGTATGTTTTATCATTACTTCAGTTACAATGTGAAAGTGGTAAAAGTGAAGTCTTTTTTCAAAATACAAAGGTTTAAAAAACACACACACACAAACATTTGGTTGTTTCGCAACTTCGCAAATTCTTAACCTCTGACAATTGTTTCAGCCTATTAGGCTATTCTCAAAGAGCTGCTGAGAACAACGAAATACAAAGAATGTGTGTAGGATGTTGAACATGTTTTAAGGATGTGTATATGGAAATGTGTGTGAGGTGTGTGTGGTGGAGGAGCTAGTATAGTTTCCTATACTATACTAGTATAGTATGTACATATATACTATAGTACTATGTGTATACTATACTATATTGCTACGTGATAAGTATTTCAAAAATTCACACAAATACATTTCCATGTACTCAATGCAACTATGAAGTGTATTACACCGGCCAGGTCGCAGGGTTTTTTTTTTATTCTCGTTGCGTCAAGTATATGTAGTTGCACAATAATTAAATAATTTTCAAAGAGGAGTGAGATGTTGTTGACAAGAAATAATTAATTAAAACCGTTTCAAAATAATCATTCTATGATTTAGTAATATTAATAGAAAATATGCAAATATTAAAAAATTCGAATCTTAGATAAATAAAAATATTTTCTTTTATAAGTTTACACAAATATAATGTAACCTTCTATGCTGTTCATGACATATAAAATAAACAACCATATAATCTTACTAGCTAAACAGACATGTTTAACAACTTATGTAAACCTTGGGGAAAATAAGGGTTCTGACTCACAAAGGAATGCCGCCTTTCCCACGGTCTAGATCAAAGAGATGCCGCCGTTCCCACGGTCCAAGATTTTTTCCCACGCTCTCCCCACCACCGCTGGACCACAGCATCCCAAAGGACCGCGAATTTCCGCGAATAAATTTTTTTATTTTTTTTTAATTTGATATTTTTATTTTTTTAATTAAATTGATTTGCATATCCGCGAATATATGCAGCCTTTCGCGAGCCTAAATCACTTTCACTTTCTAATTTCCGCGAATATAATTTTTTATATGCAGCCTTTCGCGAGCCTAGATCACTTTCACATTCAACTGGACCACAGCATCCGCGACTTTTTCGCTGATCTGTGTCAAGATCCACGACTTTTTCGCGTATCTGGACCACAGCATCCGCGAATATAATTTTTTATTTTTTTATATGCCGCCTTTCGCGAGCTTAGATCACTTTCACTTTCTATCACTTGATGCATTATAGTGTATATATTAAATATATGATCAGGGTTACCAACCTTGCATGAGTTCAAATTTGTTATAATGTATATTAAATCTATATGATCAGGTTTACCAACCTATGGTGGGGGGGGTTCCGACTTGATGCATTATAGTGTATATATTAAATATATGATTAGGGTTACCAACCTTGCATGAGTTCAAATTTGTTGTGTGTTATAATGTATATTAAATCTATATGATCAGGTTTACCAACCTATGTATGGGTTCAAACTTGATATGTGTGTGTATTATAGTGTATATTAAAATATATGATCAGGGTTACCAATCCTGCATTATTGTGTGTGTGTATAGAACAGATCTGCCAACATTTTTCTTCGGTGAGAAATTCAAACTATATTATAGTAAATTGTTGACGACGACTTCGATATCAACTCTCTCTCCCCTCCTCTCTCTTTGTCTCTAGACACAGTTGTCGATCACAATATAAACTCTCTCTCTCTTTATGTCATCAGTTTTACATAAGCGTCGTGCTACTTATGGATTATTGTAAGTAGCGATACTAAAATGTAATCACCAGGAAATATATATATTTATCACCTACCTCGTTGCATCCTTTTTTGACACATGACAGTCATTGACCACGATTTAGAAATTAATATATCCCTTATTCAAACGATTTGTATGTGTGTACACGAACTTAAATACAGACGATTGTAATTTTAAAAATTCATTTTTTGCATTAAATATATATCGTAAACAATGAAATAATAATATTTCGTCATTGTAAGATTTTAATAAAACAATTATCAGTTTAAATAATAATTTTCATGATTGTAAGATACAACCTACAAATTAGTAAAATGTAGGTTACTCACACACATTTCTGATTACTATACAAATAATTGTATGCATATTCGGAGGTTTATAACGAAATAAATTAAAATAAACCATAATTTGTTTTAAATAATTAAATATATATATTTACAACACTGTTGTTAATCTCTCTCTCTCTCCTCTCTCTCTCTATCTATTTATCTCTCTGTCCGTCCGACTGTCTATATCTGTCTGTCTGTCTGTCTGTCTGTCTCTGTCTGTCTGTCTGTCTGTCTGTCTCTCTCTGTCTGTCTCTCTCTCTCTCTCTCTCTCTCTCTCTCTCTCTCTCTCTCTCTCTCTCTCTCTCTCTCTCTCTCTCTCTCTCTCTCGTTGTCAAACGTTATGTTCAAACCGTTTCTCCTCTCTGCAGTCATTACCGCGCATGTATATGATTTTAGAAAGTTTATATATGTTCGACAAATATTAACTGTGTACGTACTTACAACACCCGCTCGCTCTCTCTCTCTCTATTTATCTCTCTGTCCGTCCGTCCGTACGACTGTCTATGTCTGTCTGTCTGTCTGTCTCTGTCTGTTTGTCTGTCTGTCTGTCTGTCTCTCTCTCTCTCTCTCTCTCTCTCTCTCTCTCTCTCTCTCTCTCTCTCTCTCTCTCTCTCTCTCTCTCTCTCTATCTCTCTCTCTCTCTCTCTCTCTCTCTCTCTCTCTCTCTCTCTCTCTCTCTCTCTCGTTGTCAAACGTTATGTTCAAACCATTTCTCCTCTCTGCAGTCATTACCGCGCATGTATATGATTTTAGAAAGTTTATATATATTCGACAAATATTAACTGTGTACGTACTTACAACGTCCGCTCTCTCTCTCTCTCTCTCACTCATCGTCAAAACGTTGACTTCATTTTTCATTGTATTAAATAATTAACAAATATTAACTATGTGTGCGTGTGTGTTGTCAACTACTTACATGCGCGTTCTCTCTCTCTCTTAACATAACGCTTCGTGTGAAGCGTTTTGTAGAGCAGGTTTCATACCGTTTCTCCTCTCTCTCTCTCTCTCGCTCGCAGACGTCGGAAGCAATTCCTAGTTTATAATGTAATTACCTGTGCGTGTATGTCTCTCTTTATTCGACAAATATTAACGCCCTCTCTCGCTCGCAGACGTCGGAAGCAATTCCTAGTTTATAATGTAATTACCTGTGCGTGTATGTCTCTCTTTACTCGACAAATATTAACGCCCTCTCTCTCTCGCAGACGTCGGAAGCAATTCCTAGTTTATAATGTAATTACCTATGCGTGTATGTCTCTCTTTAGCATAAAAAAAAATCTCCTTGAAATAAGGTATTTTCAAAAGTTTTGTGTACACATATGAAATAATAATAATATTTTTAATAAAACAATTATCAGTTTAAATAATAATTGTCATGATTGTAAGATACAATCTGCAAATTATTCAGCTTCAAATAAGTGATATTTACAATGAAACTATTTTCAAATAAAAATGATGTTGGTTCGACAACCTTTTGTTTTTAAGATTATAACAAGAATGAGACAAGGATCAGCTCTCTCTCCCCCCTCTCTCTCTCTCTCTCTCTCTCTCACACACACACACACACACACACACACACACTTAGTATGAACAGACGTGTCTTTGTTAGTAAAATGTACAATCACATGACTTTATGTGAACTTCAAAGGGTTCAAATGTTTCAAAATAAAAATATATAAAACAAAAAAGTACAGAATATATGAAATGTATATTACAAATAAAATATATATTACATATTATGAATTTGTGAAGCAATCTTCTTCTTCTTCATTTGGTACTACATTAAGACAGTCCTTGGACTTCATTTTTATGGGGTTTTCATAAACATAAAGATCACTACCACCAATAATTTGTGGTACAATACTTCTATTCAATGGTAACACCTAAGACAAAAATAAAACATGGAATCAGTATTAATAATACAAAATCACTGTTTTATTATTTTAAAATACTGTAATTTTCATCCAAAATATTTAAAACAAAATACAGACTATATGAAATGTATATTAACAATGCATATTTACAAAATAAGTATATTACAACTCAGGAAAGAGTGGTACGTAATTTTCACTCACCCAATCTTTTATAAATTTGCCATAATTTACACCACCAGCATGGGTGGTAATAAACTGTGTGTAAATATTTGTTAACTCTTTTTTTACTTCTGTCTCGCCTTGAGACTGAGAATAGCAATGGCATGTCACGGAACGACGTTGTAATAGTTCTCTATTATGCTCCACTTGAGTGGAGCGTCTTTCTATCCATTCAGCCATATAACTTTCAAAACTGCCTCCAGACATTATACTCGACTAAAACAAAGACATTCACGTTGTTTATCACTTAATATATTATCATGATATTTTCATTATATTATCATTTAAAAATATGTTGGCAGTAACCAGCGAGAAACACATGTTTGTCACAGTATACTTCAAGCGTTAGCCGTACATATCAAATTCTTTCTTTACGTTTGTATTTTGTCTAAGCTATGTTAACTTCACACACACGCACGCACGCGCACACACACACACACACACACACACACACACACACACATTGATACATTTGGAAACTGAGTACAGAATAAATCTACAATCACCTAGTCGGTTTGTTGGCAGAAAACAATTATGTGATCAAATAAACATCACCAGAGAACAACGTCCTCCTAAAGATAAATTTACCAGAGCTCAAAACAGTACAAAGTCATACTTTTGGTGAAGAAAATCACGTCATCAACAACAAAAGTTTTTTGTGTTTAAACAGCTACAAACAATAATTAATTTTCTTACACTAGTAAACATTTTGCTGTAATTGTTTCAATTAAAGGAAACATATATATATATATTCGTTGAGAAAATCTGTTGTGGCTGAACGAAACATGTGTCTGAATAAATTTTCTCTCTACATAGCAGTTGTAAAAGTAGTCATATACATTATGTGCTATATATACAAAAGGCTTTCAACGTGTTTGTCATTTCAACCAATTTGTACCGTGCTCTAATTATGTAAAAAAAAAAAAAATAACTGTACCGCTCCATACAACTGAGAATAAATCCGTACACACACACACATGAACAATTTTACGTTTAAATAAAATCTGTACATACAATAAAATTATGTTTCAGTATTAATGATATAAATATTACTGTTTTATTAATTTAAAATACCGTATAATTGCTTACAACGCACACACTTAGCAACGTTTTTACTTATTTGAACAAGTCATGTATTAACTTCAATAAATAATGCACTTGATAATGTTTAAATATTTCCAACAACTATGTTGATTAGAAGTGCTGTAAGTTCAATAACAATGTTCGCTACGTAACGTATTCAAATCTGTTTACTCACCTCTTAAATGTTGATGCACGCAATTATCGATTTCACAATGAGGTATGAAGGCTAATTGCATTCTTCACGTATATATATTGATGTATCTTACAACGGTAGGGTAGGGGTAGCTTAGCGTGTTGTTTTGAAAGTCATTGTCCGCCGTTGGAAACTTTCAGAAGTTAGCGCTACTGAAAGTATTTTCGTGCATTAGTCAAAATTAGGAAAACAATGCAGAGAGAGAGCGAGTGGACACACATGTAAGTAGCTCGATACTCAGTGACAACAACACACACACACACACACACACACACACACAGAGTTAATATTTGTCAAATATATAACAAAGAGTGAGAGAGAGAGAGAGTGAGGAGGGGTCATCGACCGTGATGGAAAAGCTTTACCTCACTGCTTTAAGAAGTTAGCGATACTGAAAGTATTTTCGGACAAGTTAACACGGCTCTTTTTAAGAAACATTCTATCATTTATTTGATGTCGATATCGGTATTAATTATAGATTACACTTAGTTCCATTCACTTCCATGTGCTTACAAATACTTGTAATTAGTTTCGTTAATAACTAGGCCAAAACATTGTCATTACATGTCAACTCTTCCGTCTGTCTCGGAAATTTTGCGCAGCACTGTTTGAGTCTTATCTTTGTAAATAAAGAGCAACAGCAACAGTGTCGTAAAACTCTACTTATTTGAACAAGTCCTGTATTAAATGCACTTGTTAATGTTTTAATGTGAACAATTTTACGTTTAAATAAAATCTGTACATACAATAAAATTATGTTTCAGTATTAATGATATAAATATTACTGTTTTATTAATTTAAAATGCCGTATATATATATATATAACCTAGGAACTTCGCAGGTGAAGAAATTAATTTCTATTTTTCATCTGTAACGACATGCGTGTATAATTTTAATTTATTTCACTATACACCTCTGAACCTATGTGTAATTATTTTGTAAACTGCGTTATCTATGGAGGAACTGTTGCAGCAAACGTTAACACTAGAACGATTATATTATTATTATTTAGTGATCAGATAATTTCATAAAAAATAAGAAACGTAAAAGATATACGCTGACTTTACCGCAACCACGTCTATTTAGATAAACGGCTCGGAAGAAAAAATAATTCTTCACAAAGCAGAACAACAACTACAGTCTCAAATAAATATATTTTAAATCTGGGGCTATGCGTGTACGTAGGGAAGGTCTTCATATGCTTACTGGACAAAATATAAATATTCGCTGGCAGATAATTTCATAAAAAAATAAGAAACGTGAAAGATATACGCTGACTTTACCGCAACCACGTCTATTTAGATAAACGGCTCGGAAGAAAAAATAATTCTTCAAAAACCAGAACGACAACTACAGTCTCAAATAAATATACATTAGATGGAAATGGCTTTGCGCACTAAAGTCACCATTATCTCTTGTTTCTCCGGTCAGTATTGACCTATACTGCTCCCGCATGGTGGTCGCTTGTCTCGACCACTAACAAGTGTAGGCTGGAAGCTTTCCAGGCCCGTACCCTCAGATCCTTGTCGGGGTCTCCATAGTTTGTGAGAAATAATGTTATTCGTGGAGGCCTTCGAGTTCCCACCTTGCTGATTTTGTCCGGTAATGAATAGGAATTATATAAATAATCTAAGGATTAATTGATAATAATATACTTATGACGATTAAATTTAAAATATTATTGCGGAAAGTTTTAATGAATAGGAATTGATATAGATAAAATAAATATCAGTTTACGTAATGAGAATGTTTGTTTGCATTGAGTTTGGTTTAGCTAAATAACACAAGGGAGCACATTTCGCAGTTGGCTTTACATACCTCCAGACAACGGTACAAGCCAATTTAGATAGCACAACATGAACTCTGAATCGTCGGCTATATTAGAAATTCCTTCCTTTCAAAGCGTGTAATGAGACCGTTTGAATATCTTATAGCAGTGTCAAGTAACTCAATAAATTGCTTGGAACTACGAAGAAGTTTCAATGCTTACAGAAGTTTATTCAATGTGTACATTCTTTTGGACAGTACAAAACGCTCTGGTTGCTTTATGGAAATATTCATTAAAGTTTTAGAACAAATAAAACTATTTTATCTAGTTTTATTCTAAATTTACTTAAAATTTGATCACAAGAAGAGAGAGAGAGAGAGAGAGAGAGAGAGAGAGAGAGAGAGAGAGAGAGAGAGAGAGAGAGAGAGAGAGAGAGAGAGAGAGAGAGAGGTAATATTTTTTTTCTAGTGCCTAATCTTTTAAACTAAAAAACGTATTACTTTTACAAATATAGCTTGAACGTAACACATACACACAGACGTTAGGGAGAGACTGCAATGTGTCAGTGTAAAGTCGTGTCAATGACCTCCTGTATTACAATGGTTTAGCATAGTTTCTTACTGAAGGCTTGTACGCTTTAAATTCAGCTATACCTAAAATATATCTTCAATTAGGGTCATTGTACACACACAGTGGAATGCTTTCAGAAATTTGCGACACACACACACACACACACACACACATACACAACGATGTTTCTACTTATTTGAACAAGTCCTGTATTAAATGCACTTGTTAATGTTTTAATGTGAACAATTTTACGTTTAAATAAAATCTGTACATACAATAAATTATGTTTCAGTATTAATGATATAAATATTACTGTTTTATTAATTTGAAATACCGTATATATATATATATATATATATATATATATAACCTAGGAACTTCGCAGATGAAGAAATTAATTTCTATTTTTCATCTGTAACGACATGCGTGTATAATTTTAATTTATTTCACTATACACCTTCGCCACCGCTGCTACGACAGTCGTCAGTAATAAAAAAAAGAAGAAGAAGAAAAAATGTTATTATTTAAATAACATACACACGCGTTAGGTTGCAACCTAACACGTGTGTGTGTGTGTGTGTGTGTGTGTGTGTGTGTGTGTGTGTGTGTGTGTGTGCGAGTGTTTGCATTTTAACCTAACGTGAAACGTAAGTAGACTGTATTTTAACCTAACGTAAACGTGAAACGTACGTGGACTGCATTTTTAACCTAACAGTGAAACGTAAGTAGACTGTATTTTAACCTAACGTAAACGTGAAACGTACGTGGACTGCATTTTTAACCTAACAGTGAAACGTAAGTAGACTGTATTTTAACCTAACGTAAACGAAAAACGTACGTGGACTGCATTTTTTAACCTAACGTGAAACGTAAGTAGACTGCATCTTAACCTAACGTAAACGTGAAACGTACGTGGACTGCATTTTTAACCTAACAGTGAAACGTAAGTAGACTGTATTTTAACCTAACGTAAACGAAAAACGTACGTGGACTGCATTTTTTAACCTAACGTGAAACGTAAGTAGAATGCATCTTAACCTAACGTAAACGTGAAACGTACGTGGACTGCATTTTTAACCTAACAGTGAAACGTAAGTAGAATGCATCTTAACCTAACGTAAACGTGAAACGTACGTGGACTGTATTTTTTAACCTAACATGAAACGTAAGTAGAACGTTTTACGTTTTTTTTTTTATTCGCGGAAATTCACGGATGCTGTGGTCCATTGGGACTGATGTTAATCGTTTCGAACGAGTACTGATGCGTTTCCTAACTGATCTTTCTTCTTCTTCTTCTTTTTTTTATTACTGACGACTGTCGTAGCAGCGGTGGCGAAGGTGTATAGTGAAATAAATTAAAATTATACACGCATGTCGTTACAGATGAAAAATAGAAATTAATTTCTTCATCTGCGAAGTTCCTAGGTTATATATATATATATACGGTATTTTAAATTAATAAAACAGTAATATTTATATCATTAATACTGAAACATAATTTATTGTATGTACAGATTTTATTTAAACGTAAAATTGTTCACATTAAAACATTAACAAGTGCATTTAATACAGGACTTGTTCAAATAAGTAGAAACATCGTTGTGTATGTGTGTGTGTGTGTGTGTGTGTGTGTGTGTGTGTCGCAAATTTCTGAAAGCATTCCACTGTGTGTGTACAATGACCCTAATTGAAGATATATTTTAGGTATAGCAGAATTTAAAGCGTACAAGCCTTCAGTAAGAAACTATGCTAAACCATTGTAATACAGGAGGTCATTGACACGACTTTACACTGACACATTGCAGTCTCTCCCTAACGTCTGTGTGTATGTGTTACGTTCAAGCTATATTTGTAAAAGTAATACGTTTTTTAGTTTAAAAGATTAGGCACTAGAAAAAAAAATATTACCTCTCTCTCTCTCTCTCTCTCTCTCTCTCTCTCTCTCTCTCTCTCTCTCTCTCTCTCTTCTTGTGATCAAATTTTAAGTAAATTTAGAATAAAACTAGATAAAATAGTTTTATTTGTTCTAAAACTTTAATGAATATTTCCATAAAGCAACCAGAGCGTTTTGTACTGTCCAAAAGAATGTACACATTGAATAAACTTCTGTAAGCATTGAAACTTCTTCGTAGTTCCAAGCAATTTATTGAGTTACTTGACACTGCTATAAGATATTCAAACGGTCTCATTACACGCTTTGAAAGGAAGGAATTTCTAATATAGCCGACGATTCAGAGTTCATGTTGTGCTATCTAAATTGGCTTGTACCGTTGTCTGGAGGTATGTAAAGCCAACTGCGAAATGTGCTCCCTTGTGTTATTTAGCTAAACCAAACTCAATGCAAACAAACATTCTCATTACGTAAACTGATATTTATTTTATCTATATCAATTCCTATTCATTAAAACTTTCCGCAATAATATTTTAAATTTAATCGTCATAAGTATATTATTATCAATTAATCCTTAGATTATTTATATAATTCCTATTCATTACCGGACAAAATCAGCAAGGTGGGAACTCGAAGGCCTCCACGAATAACATTATTTCTCACAAACCATGGAGACCCCGACAAGGATCTGAGGGTACGGGCCTGGAAAGCTTCCAGCCTACACTTGTTAGTGGTCGAGACAAGCGACCACCATGCGGGAGCAGTATAGGTCAATACTGACCGGAGAAACAAGAGATAATGGTGACTTTAGTGCGCAAAGCCATTTCCATCTAATGTATATTTATTTGAGACTGTAGTTGTCGTTCTGGTTTTTGAAGAATTATTTTTTCTTCCGAGCCGTTTATCTAAATAGACGTGGTTGCGGTAAAGTCAGCGTATATCTTTTACGTTTCTTATTTTTTTATGAAATTATCTGCCAGCGAATATTTATATTTTGTCCAGTAAGCATATGAAGACCTTCCCTACGTACACGCATAGCCCCAGATTTAAAATATATTTATTTGAGACTGTAGTTGTTGTTCTGCTTTGTGAAGAATTATTTTTTCTTCCGAGCCGTTTATCTAAATAGACGTGGTTGCGGTAAAGTCAGCGTATATCTTTTACGTTTCTTATTTTTTATGAAATTATCTGATCACTAAATAATAATAATATAATCGTTCTAGTGTTAACGTTTGCTGCAACAGTTCCTCCATAGATAACGCAGTTTACAAAATAATTACACATAGGTTCAGAGGTGTATAGTGAAATAAATTAAAATTATACACGCATATCGTTACAGATGAAAAATAGAAATTAATTTCTTCACCTGCGAAGTTCCTAGGTTATATATATATATATACGGCATTTTAAATTAATAAAACAGTAATATTTATATCATTAATACTGAAACATAATTTTATTGTATGTACAGATTTTATTTAAACGTAAAATTGTTCACATTAAAACATTAACAAGTGCATTTAATACAGGACTTGTTCAAATAAGTAGAGTTTTACGACACTGTTGCTGTTGCTCTTTATTTACAAAGATAAGACTCAAACAGTGCTGCGCAAAATTTCCGAGACAGACGGAAGAGTTGACATGTAATGACAATGTTTTGGCCTAGTTATTAACGAAACTAATTACAAGTATTTGTAAGCACATGGAAGTGAATGGAACTAAGTGTAATCTATAATTAATACCGATATCGACATCAAATAAATGATAGAATGTTTCTTAAAAAGAGCCGTGTTAACTTGTCCGAAAATACTTTCAGTATCGCTAACTTCTTAAAGCAGTGAGGTAAAGCTTTTCCATCACGGTCGATGACCCCTCCTCACTCTCTCTCTCTCTCACTCTTTGTTATATATTTGACAAATATTAACTCTGTGTGTGTGTGTGTGTGTGTGTGTGTGTGTGTTGTTGTCACTGAGTATCGAGCTACTTACATGTGTGTCCACTCGCTCTCTCTCTGCATTGTTTTCCTAATTTTGACTAATGCACGAAAATACTTTCAGTAGCGCTAACTTCTGAAAGTTTCCAACGGCGGACAATGACTTTCAAAACAACACGCTAAGCTACCCCTACCCTACCGTTGTAAGATACATCAATATATATACGTGAAGAATGCAATTAGCCTTCATACCTCATTGTGAAATCGATAATTGCGTGCATCAACATTTAAGAGGTGAGTAAACAGATTTGAATACGTTACGTAGCGAACATTGTTATTGAACTTACAGCACTTCTAATCAACATAGTTGTTGGAAATATTTAAACATTATCAAGTGCATTATTTATTGAAGTTAATACATGACTTGTTCAAATAAGTAAAAACGTTGCTAAGTGTGTGCGTTGTAAGCAATTATACGGTATTTTAAATTAATAAAACAGTAATATTTATATCATTAATACTGAAACATAATTTTATTGTATGTACAGATTTTATTTAAACGTAAAATTGTTCATGTGTGTGTGTGTACGGATTTATTCTCAGTTGTATGGAGCGGTACAGTTATTTTTTTTTTTTTTTACATAATTAGAGCACGGTACAAATTGGTTGAAATGACAAACACGTTGAAAGCCTTTTGTATATATAGCACATAATGTATATGACTACTTTTACAACTGCTATGTAGAGAGAAAATTTATTCAGACACATGTTTCGTTCAGCCACAACAGATTTTCTCAACGAATATATATATATATGTTTCCTTTAATTGAAACAATTACAGCAAAATGTTTACTAGTGTAAGAAAATTAATTATTGTTTGTAGCTGTTTAAACACAAAAAACTTTTGTTGTTGATGACGTGATTTTCTTCACCAAAAGTATGACTTTGTACTGTTTTGAGCTCTGGTAAATTTATCTTTAGGAGGACGTTGTTCTCTGGTGATGTTTATTTGATCACATAATTGTTTTCTGCCAACAAACCGACTAGGTGATTGTAGATTTATTCTGTACTCAGTTTCCAAATGTATCAATGTGTGTGTGTGTGTGTGTGTGTGTGTGTGTGTGTGTGTGTGCGTGCGTGCGTGTGTGTGAAGTTAACATAGCTTAGACAAAATACAAACGTAAAGAAAGAATTTGATATGTACGGCTAACGCTTGAAGTATACTGTGACAAACATGTGTTTCTCGCTGGTTACTGCCAACATATTTTTAAATGATAATATAATGAAAATATCATGATAATATATTAAGTGATAAACAACGTGAATGTCTTTGTTTTAGTCGAGTATAATGTCTGGAGGCAGTTTTGAAAGTTATATGGCTGAATGGATAGAAAGACGCTCCACTCAAGTGGAGCATAATAGAGAACTATTACAACGTCGTTCCGTGACATGCCATTGCTATTCTCAGTCTCAAGGCGAGACAGAAGTAAAAAAAGAGTTAACAAATATTTACACACAGTTTATTACCACCCATGCTGGTGGTGTAAATTATGGCAAATTTATAAAAGATTGGGTGAGTGAAAATTACGTACCACTCTTTCCTGAGTTGTAATATACTTATTTTGTAAATATGCATTGTTAATATACATTTCATATAGTCTGTATTTTGTTTTAAATATTTTGGATGAAAATTACAGTATTTTAAAATAATAAAACAGTGATTTTGTATTATTAATACTGATTCCATGTTTTATTTTTGTCTTAGGTGTTACCATTGAATAGAAGTATTGTACCACAAATTATTGGTGGTAGTGATCTTTATGTTTATGAAAACCCCATAAAAATGAAGTCCAAGGACTGTCTTAATGTAGTACCAAATGAAGAAGAAGAAGATTGCTTCACAAATTCATAATATGTAATATATATTTTATTTGTAATATACATTTCATATATTCTGTATTTTTTTGTTTTATATATTTTTATTTTGAAACATTTGAACCCTTTGAAGTTCACATAAAGTCATGTGATTGTACATTTTACTAACAAAGACACGTCTGTTCATACTAAGTGTGTGTGTGTGTGTGTGTGTGTGTGTGTGAGAGAGAGAGAGAGAGAGAGAGAGAGGGGGGAGAGAGAGCTGATCCTTGTCTCATTCTTGTTATAATCTTAAAAACAAAAGGTTGTCGAACCAACATCATTTTTATTTGAAAATAGTTTCATTGTAAATATCACTTATTTGAAGCTGAATAATTTGCAGATTGTATCTTACAATCATGACAATTATTATTTAAACTGATAATTGTTTTATTAAAAATATTATTATTATTTCATATGTGTACACAAAACTTTTGAAAATACCTTATTTCAAGGAGATTTTTTTTTTATGCTAAAGAGAGACATACACGCATAGGTAATTACATTATAAACTAGGAATTGCTTCCGACGTCTGCGAGAGAGAGAGGGCGTTAATATTTGTCGAGTAAAGAGAGACATACACGCACAGGTAATTACATTATAAACTAGGAATTGCTTCCGACGTCTGCGAGCGAGAGAGGGCGTTAATATTTGTCGAATAAAGAGAGACATACACGCACAGGTAATTACATTATAAACTAGGAATTGCTTCCGACGTCTGCGAGCGAGAGAGAGAGAGAGAGGAGAAACGGTATGAAACCTGCTCTACAAAACGCTTCACACGAAGCGTTATGTTAAGAGAGAGAGAGAACGCGCATGTAAGTAGTTGACAACACACACGCACACATAGTTAATATTTGTTAATTATTTAATACAATGAAAAATGAAGTCAACGTTTTGACGATGAGTGAGAGAGAGAGAGAGAGAGCGGACGTTGTAAGTACGTACACAGTTAATATTTGTCGAATATATATAAACTTTCTAAAATCATATACATGCGCGGTAATGACTGCAGAGAGGAGAAATGGTTTGAACATAACGTTTGACAACGAGAGAGAGAGAGAGAGAGAGAGAGAGAGAGAGAGAGAGAGAGAGAGAGAGAGAGAGAGAGAGAGAGAGAGAGAGAGAGAGAGAGAGACAGACAGACAGACAGACAGACAGAGACAGACAGACAGACAGACAGACAGACAGACAGATATAGACAGTCGGACGGACAGAGAGATAAATAGAAAGAGAGAGAGAGGAGAGAGAGAGAGAGTAACAACAGTGTTGTAAATATATATATTTAATTATTTAAAACAAATTATGGTTTATTTAATTTATTTCGTTATAAACCTCCGAATATGCATACAATTATTTGTATAGTAATCAGAAATGTGTGTGAGTAACCTACATTTTACTAATTTGTAGGTTGTATCTTACAATCATGAAAATTATTATTTAAACTGATAATTGTTTTATTAAAATCTTACAATGACGAAATATTATTATTTCATTGTTTACGATATATATTTAATGCAAAAAATGAATTTTTAAAATTACAATCGTCTATATTTAAGTTCGTGTACACACATACAAATCGTTTGAATAAGGGATATATTAATTTCTAAATCGTGGTCAATGACTGTCATGTGTCAAAAAAGGATGCAACGAGGTAGGTGATAAATATATATATTTCCTGGTGATTACATTTTAGTATCGCTACTTACAATAATCCATAAGTAGCACGACGCTTATGTAAAACTGATGACATAAAGAGAGAGAGAGTTTATATTGTGATCGACAACTGTGTCTAGAGACAAAGAGAGAGGAGGGGAGAGAGAGTTGATATCGAAGTCGTCGTCAACAATTTACTATAATATAGTTTGAATTTCTCACCGAAGAAAAATGTTGGCAGATCTGTTCTATACACACACACAATAATGCAGGATTGGTAACCCTGATCATATATTTTAATATACGCTATAATACACACACATATCAAGTTTGAACCCATACATAGGTTGGTAAACCTGATCGTATAGATTTAATATACATTATAACACACAACAAATTTGAACTCATGCAAGGTTGGTAACCCTAATCATATATTTAATATATACACTATAATGCATCAAGTCGGAACCCCCCCCACCATAGGTTGGTAAACCTGATCATATAGATTTAATATACATTATAACAAATTTGAACTCATGCAAGGTTGGTAACCCTGATCATATATTTAATATATACACTATAATGCATCAAGTGATAGAAAGTGAAAGTGATCTAAGCTCGCGAAAGGCGGCATATAAAAAAATAAAAAATTATATTCGCGGATGCTGTGGTCCAGATACGCGAAAAAGTCGTGGATCTTGACACAGATCAGCGAAAAAGTCGCGGATGCTGTGGTCCAGTTGAAAGTGAAAGTGATCTAGGCTCGCGAAAGGCTGCATATAAAAAATTATATTCGCGGAAATTAGAAAGTGAAAGTGATTTAGGCTCGCGAAAGGCTGCATATATTCGCGGATATGCAAATCAATTTAATTAAAAAAATAAAAATATCAAATTAAAAAAAAATAAAAAAATTTATTCGCGGATATTCGCGGTCCTTTGGGATGCTGTGGTCCAGCGGTGGTGGGGAGAGCGTGGGAAAAAATCTTGGACCGTGGGAACGGCGGCATCTCTTTGATCTAGACCGTGGGAAAGGCGGCATTCCTTTGTGAGTCAGAACCCTTATTTTCCCCCTACTCAGAAGATTATTATTTTTAAATTTTCTTGTTAAATTAAATTATTTTCTTCAAATACTATTTAAATTTAAAACTTAAAGTCTTTACTGTTCATATATAGTTTCTTTTTGAGAGTTCTTTTCACAAACAAAAATATAATTGTTTATTCATCACCTGCGTAGAGCTGCCGACGTTACCGTTGCGCGCGCGCGCGTGTGTGTGTCCTGAATCCTGAGAATTTGATGATGATGATTATGCTGATGCTGTGTTCTCTGTCTCTACGGGTTGTTGTTTGTGATGGTCCAAAGTTCCTCAATGGTCTTGGTGTGTGGTAAAGATGTCCTGATCGATCGGCAGACCAGCAGCGTGACGTTGTGTGAAGATATCTTGAGTCTCTGAGACCGCCCCAAAATTGCCGGTGGTATTTATACTGACCGTCAATCTGACAAGTCCAGGACTGTTTTCGACCTGTTAGATATTGTCACTACGTGCAAAGCGTCCTTTTAATTACAAATCACTTTTTGGTTCATTTTCGCGATTTCGTAAACATACTCGTAGCATGAGCGATATCATTGTTTTCGTATTTTTTTCTGGTCACTCACATATAACACACATATTAATTACTATTTAATTACACTAGAAATTAACATTAAATTACCTGGCGTCTTTATTATTGCAGCAATACTTTTACATCACTATATTCGTTAAAAATTCCTTAATGTAATGGTGTTTTTATAATTGAGGTAAGTCTTTGTTCACTGGTTTAAAACGTATTAATTAGTTTATTTTTATCCGGTTAAAACCTGATTACAGACGTACGCATCACCCCATCTTTCCCTGTCGTAGCTTGCGTTCACACACACAAACACACAAGCGCTGTATTCACTCGCGGGGGCAGGTGTACGCTTTCCGACAATTCTTATCCTGCATAATATTGTTAAAAACTGTTCATTATATTATATATTTTTCTATGCTAAATATTTACAAACATACCGCCCTGGGCAAATATGCAAATATATGTATTGTTGCAATATATACTATACAAGTGTATAGAATAGGACAAGTGAATGTAAAAACTAAGTATAATAAATATAACTATTACATTAACGACTTGGAACACAACTACTTATAATTTGTGTTCCGAGTCGTTAATGTATTAGTTATATTTATTTAAGTAACGGACACGTCATGGACAATGAAATCCAAGAATTTAAGTATAATAGAAATGCAAATTCTTAAAATTAACTAATCAAAATAATAGCTTTTAACAAAGAATGTACAAGGAATTCGTTACGTTATTTGCTTCAGAAATCTGAAGTCCTCTATTCCCATCATAGTATTATGACTGTACATAGTAGTGTTGCGTCCATGTAACCGCTATTACCGGCGCAACACTACAGGAAATGAAATAAAATTAATGATATCACACAGTAAACACTTGAGTTATTGAATAGTTTGAAATATAAACGATATTAGTAGGGAAACTTGAAGAAAACTTGAAGTTGCTTTCGAACTGATGGCACTTGCTTCGTCATTTTAATGTTGTGTTGCCTGCCCAGACATCGGCAACGCTTTACTGCGTACGGTCATTGATGTTACTACGACGACAAGGGGGAGGGGATACACTCGTCCGTCCAATGTGTTGCCGCTGTATAAACCGGCAAAACCCTCAGTTAGCAACTATGTTCATTTTCAGAACTGTAGTGTACCAGTTATTGCGCACCAATTTCTATTTTGTTCTATTAGTTGTGTGTTTATTTGGTTTTCATCATTATTTTTGATTCGATTATTTGTATTCTAATTTATTATGTGTAAGTACAATGGATTCGGATTCCGGTGAACCGAGACTCTCTACTTCAAGCAGTGAAGACAGAAAATACATTAAAAAAATTTTTTGGCTATAAATGGAATACTAAAACGAATATTTGATACAAGAAAAAAATTCTAATTACGCTAGGTTTCAGACCGGCAACAGCTGTTATGTACCCACGCCACCCCACTGAGTATACAATGTACTAATGGTTTTAAATTTATTACAAATGTTGACATTCATAATGCTACCTCTTCTAGTGCAATTCGTAAAAATTGTTTTCTGCGGCCTGTTCTGTTCTCCCAGTTACCCCCACTCGTCCTAGCAACCGCAAGTCGGTGTTAGGACCGGCACTGCTTAGTATACTTCGGTCGTGTATCTCGCCGTGTTTTATTCTTTCAATTTCGTTTCATTTTACCACCGTCCGTCAAAATCAATAAAGTAATTAATTTATAAAAACTGCTAATTTAACATTTAAAATTAACTAACTAAACCAATTAAGATAATAATTAGATATGAAATTGCAATACCGTACGAGTTTTGACACTAATTATGTCCGGCCTATTTCAACAGTTCGTTTAAATCAGTCACGTCGGCTAATTCGTGCGTGTAGCCGCGTGCCGTGTGTGTGTGTGTGTGTCACAAGACTGACACATGTATTAGTGATTTCAGTGATGCAAGCGAGCGTTACCGTCTATGATGCAACCCGATAGTTGTACGACCAATTTCACGCCGTTTATACATAATCGATTGCTTCATGGGCGATCGCTAGCAACCGTTGTTATTACTGTATCGTTTCCGACCAACCGAAAAAGCAATCCAATATTAGTATGACCTAAAACAATGAGCTTTATTACGACCGTTACGTAACAAATGATGGGGACAAGGTACCATTAATTCTGATCCGTTGTTTACTGAATGCGGTCAACGCCGATTCGAAATTAACAGCATCGTCTGTCGGCCTGTGGACAAATTATTACATATACATTGGAATGCACTGTGTGCAGAAATCCATATTTTCTGGCCAGCCGACATAACATTTCCGCATGATATGTTTTGTAACTTGTAGGTATATAGGCCTAGACGTATACATGTACGTAGAATACACGCTATAAACATGTGTGTGTGTGTGTGTGTGTGTGTGCGCGCGCGTGCGCGCGTGCGCGCGTGCGTGCGTGTGTGTGTGTGTGTGTGTGTGTGTGTGTGTGTGTGTGTGTGTGTGTGTGTGTGTGTGTGTGTGTGTGTGTGTGTGTGTGTGTGTGTGTGTGTGTGTGTGTGTGTGTGTGTGTGTGTGTGTGTGTGTGTGTGTGTGTGTGTGTGTGTGTGTGTGTGTGTGTGTGTGATAAGAAGGAATTACATACGTTTTGCCGAAGGAACAGATACAGTAAACAAAATAGAATTAACATATCGCATTTAAGGCCTAACTTGGAAACAAAAACATAACAATTGTTTACTGTCTGTTTACAAAAGCTACACATGGAGCTTTTAAAAATTTGTGATTGATTGTGGGAAAGATCCTGAGTTTTGACAATGACAGCCGCCGAAGACTTCACAATGCGACTTGTACGCTAAGCATGCGACGCCACGGCCCCACGGAAGATAAACCTCGTTTATTGAAGGATTAAGGAAATAGTTGGCTTCCGTATCTACGTAGGATCAACTGTGAACAAGGGAGGAAAGTGTGATTTAAAGATATAGAAAAACCCGAATAGCTGCCTGGAAATTGCGACTAAAGTGAACCCTTAAAACAGGAACTGGAGGCAAAACTAGGACATGAAGACGGGCAATATGGGCAGTCATATTGTGAAACCTCAACCCTTAGAGCCTTGTGATGAAGATCCTTCCTTTGAATCAGAAAACACAAATTTTAGATACTTAAATTGAATAAATAAACACTTGATATAGTTCTGCAGATAATAAACACTTGATATAGTTCTGCAGATAATAAACACTTGATATAGTTCTGCAGGTAATGAACACTTGATATAGTTCTGCAGATAATGAACACTTGATATAGTTCTGCAGATAATGAACACTTGATATAGTTCTGCAGATAATAAACACTTGATATAGTTCTTCAGATAATGAACACTTGATATAGTTCTGCAGATAATAAACACTTGATATAGTTCTGCAGATAATAAACACTTGATATAGTTCTGCAGATAATAAACACTTGATATAGTTCTGCAGATAATAAACACTTGATATAGTTCTTCAGATAATGAACACTTGATATAGTTCTGCAGATAATAAACACTTGATATAGTTCTGCAGATAATAAACACTTGATATAGTTCTGCAGATAATATTTATTTTCCTGACAGTTGTTTCACCAGTTACGGCAGCTTCAGAGGTTGGATTTGAGCTGACGTATTCGAAATGTATGTTACGCGGGGAAGGGTTGGAGATAGTCTGTGACCAAGGGTGCATTGGACAGTCCAGATAAGAGGTTTGACAAAGGTGCGGGTTCTACTGTTAGTAACAAAAACCACCGTTTCTGGGTAATTATGAATCGTATACAACACACTTTTGTGTGAAGAAAGTTACAATTCAACTAATTGTCACTTAAACTACTGTAAGTGTAAATATATACGAAATAATTATCTTGTTGATACATCCTCTTCGTTCACTTTTGTAATTTTATATATATATATATATATATATTAAACTTCCACTATGAACACTTACTTTTTGGTTTTGTTACCCAGACGTTTCGACGTGGTATTCGCTTCTTCAATGGGATTTAAATACTGAATGTCTGTACAGTAACGGTTATGGGCTGTAGGTATGTGTGGGGTGGGGGTTGCTGGTGGGAGGGAATTGGCGCTGGGATTCGAATTTTGTGTTGGAATCAGTGTATCGAAAAGTATGTGTGATCTATAATGTAATTGTTTGTTTAATATGTTGTTTGGTTGTAGTGTGCGATATCTGTACATTTCAAATTGTTCTGCTGTGTTTAGTTTTCTACTTTTAGGTAAGTAGTGTAGTATTTCCATGTTGTGCTCTATGTTTTGTGTAACTGTGGTTTTCGTTTTGTAAATGTGTGGCTGGCAAATGTGGAATGTATGTAGTTTGTGGTGAGGGCTTTTAAATGTTCACAATATCTATGATATTCTGATATTCTGAATGTCAGAATAATGTTCATAGTGGAAGTTTAATATATATATATATATATATATATATATATATAATATACGAAATATGTATAGAACAAATGTGATTATAAATAGGCCTACCATACAATAAGCTTTAGAGTCTGACTGATAGTAATAAAACATGAAATTCCCAGTATAATGTAAACTAAATACAAAAATGTATAATATAACCATTACAAATAAAATGTTCACAATATCTATGATATTCTGTATATCAGAAAAATGTTCATAGTGGAAGTTTAATATATATATATATATATAATATACGAAATATGTATAGAACGAATGTGATTATAAATATGCCTACCATACAATAAGCTTTAGAGTCTGACTGATAGTAATAAAACATGAAATTCCCAGTATAATGTAAACTACATACAAAAATGCATAATATAACCATTACAAATAAAATAAAACAGATTTAAATTATTCACAGAATTAATGTTGAGAGTGTCTTCTATACCGATAATTTTTTTTTTTTTTAACAGAATATACGAAATTATACTACTTGCAGAAAAAACAAATTGAAAACATCACAAATTATATAATTACTGCAAGAAACATCGAGTTACTTATATAGAAAATGATGGATAAAACAATGTATAAACATTTCAAACGAGAAAGATTTGTGTCTACGGTAAACTAATGCGAATATGTAAATAGATTGACTAGAACAATCGTTAATTGTTGATTGTACTATACAATCTTTATATATATTCGCCGTAGTTTAATGTAGACACAAATTTTCCTCAGATTGAACAGTGTGAATATACATTTCAAATCTGTCAGTTCAGATCTAACCTCTGAAGCCGCTATAACTGGTGAAACAATTGTCAGGAAAATATAAATTATCTGTAGAACTAAACCAAATGTTTATTTATTCAATTCAATTATCAATAAAATGTTCTATCACGTGCCGAGCGACCATTCGATCAGTATAACAACTTATAGATTTTACTTCGAAAATAATCTTTCAATAATCATGTGCAGAGTTCTGTGAAACTGAAAATGTAAGGCTTGACAAGATTTTCACTTAATGTTAAAACACCATTAATATCAGAAGAACAAAATGCCTTCAGGAAGGGGAAATCATGCATAGGTGCTATCTTTACACTTGACACTTTTATAATTGAAAAGAGAAGGAAATTTAACTTAGAGACGCATCTAGCGTTCATAGATGTGTCGAGAGCTTTTGATAGTGGGAAACGTTAGCTACTCTGTAGTAGAATGGAATGAAGGGGTCTCCCTTTGGAATTAATTAAAGTTATTAAGAGCTTATATTACAAGACAGCGGTTGTCGTGCATTTGAATGATAAATTATCAGAAGGTATTACTACAAATAAAGGTGTGAGACAAGGGTGCCCTATTTCACCGACACTTTTTAATATCTACATGGACGGCATATTTCGGCGAAAGTTGACTCGGGAATATCAATTCAGCGAAATATTCATGTGAATGCATTGCTTTATGCAGACGACAAGGTAATGTTACAGAAAACAGAAGACCAGTTACAGCGGGCGATAGTTATGTTCAATAGCATCATACAAGACTATGGGCTACAGATCTCTGCTACAAAATCTGAAACGATTGCATTTCTGGGCAGGTATCCTATAAGAACGAAATAGTCGTGAATGATCAAATTTTGGATCAGGTTAGGCATTTTAATTACCTGGGTTGTAATATCATATGAAACTGATATTGATTGGGATAGTAAGCTAACAAAATTTAGACGCATCTGTGGATGGAACGATTCATAGGTACCTGAAAAATAAAACACGGAAGGATACCCGAATGAAATTTTATAAAACTGTGGTTGTCCCCACATTCCTGTATGCTAGTGAGACATGGATTCTTGGTAAAATGGGCGTGCAGAGCATTCAGGCAGCCGATATGAAATTTCTAAGAGGGACGCAAGGTTGTTCTCTCTTGGATCGGAGAAGGACGAGGATATTAGACGCGATTTAAACATTGTATCATTGCACCTAAAAATTGAAGACTACAGACGGAGATGGTGTGAACACTTGAATCGCATGCCTCATATCCGTCTACCTATGGCTGCCTGGCGTTATCATCCTCCTGGGAAGAGAGGTGTCGGTAGACCGAGGAGGAGATGGGTTCCGGAACAGGTCTAAGGCCTAGTCCTTGGAGTGGTGATGGTGGTGATGATGATGTTAAAACACCATAACTTTTTGCAGACGATTTTGTAAAATTAAAGATTTAGATTTTAAATTGTCTAAGAATTTCGGCCCACGCCGCGTTATAATGTTGGAAACCCAAGTGATTCTGCAACCTCAACACGTTTTGCAAACGTTTTGTTAATTTTATTCGAATGATGATTGAAGAGGCAAACGCTTCGTAAGCTGTAACAATTTAAGCAAATCGTGTGTTTGTTGCGGACGGGTCATGCGAGACACGTACCAGCGAAGGAGAAAAACCTTCAGCACGCCACACAGTCACAGTATATTATTATTTTTATTGCTGTCAGTTGATTTAAGAACCAGTCGGACCGGTGGTGGTTCGCAACCAGCACGCACGCGTAGCCGACACAACGCGATGATAACAATTAATAACTGAAGACGAGGCACCGCGCAGCGGGAACAACACAATGAGGAAAGTAAGGCGATGAAGATTTATGTTTACGCAGACCCGAAGAAGAAGTTACGGAGACTGTAACAGTGAGTCGTTGAAGGCGACTAGTTTAAGCGGTGCTGCAGGAAGCGCACACTATCTAACTGCGGGCGAAGATGAAGTCGTGATGTTCTTCAGTAACGGGCCATGCTTGTTCTGTCCGTCCACCACTGATAACGCTTACAGCGTGCCCCGTAACGAATGACCGTGATAGCTAAATTGGCCATAACATATTTTACAAGGCACTATTTCTTCATTGATTATCTCAACGCCAATAACATTTCGTTTCAATTATTTTACACCTTTCACAGCGATTTCCTGTTTTCGGTATTTCCTTATATGTTCACTCCTCACCTCTACGGGCTTGTAAAGCTTCATGTTCGCAATAGTTGTGTTTTATAATTGAGTTGAAGTCCACAAGAAGCGATATAATTGAGATAATTTATTCTACTCTTGTAAATAATTCCAATACGTGAGAACAGTTCCGTTGGTATTTCCACGGACTCCCACTTTTTATCCTATAACTTCCTAATAACTTAGAAGGGACAGTGACACATATATTGCTAGAGACAAATCATTTTCGTGGCTTTACTTTTCTGTTTACATTTACTGTTTTCTTACCATTTATCATTTCTCTTCTTATTCTTCTTCAGCGGCGAAACAACCCATTACTGAGTCAAGGCTTCCTTTTTTTAGGTTTCTGTACATAAAAGAGATATGTGAATTATGTGATATGTGAATTCTCCGATCCAATCCCCAAACTGGAGGACCAGGAACTTTGATTTCGGGGTGTTCTTCCCCTAGAGAATTGCTTTCACCTCAGCTGGCGAGCTCTCTCTGCCCGGTTGCAGTAGGCTAACTGACTCAGCCCATGTGTGCAGTCGTTGGCCTACTGTAGACTCCTCCGCTTCCACACTAGAAGCACGTCCTGCTGCCGATGTGCACCATCCTGCCAGGCCAGGACCCAGGATACCTCCAGGCTACCCTGACAGAACCCCCACCTCTCGTTTGATTACCGATCCACTCCGCCTAAGGGATTGATTACCACAACCTTGGAGTGGATTGCTCGGCGTAACAGGGCTCAACGACGTGTAGGTGAGAGTGGAGTTGAGGTGGAGAGGCTGGTGCATTTCTCTTCGACGACAGCATATATTCTCATCACACCACCTTTGGGCCCCAACCATTTATCATTTACTGAGTAGAAATGTTTTAATATTTTAAAAACGTCGTCTAATTTCAAATCATTTCTAGGTGTACTGGAACTGAATGTTTTTTTTCTTCAATGGAACGGCTTAACTCCTTAAACTCTTTGTGCATCTGCCCCTGAGTACAGTTGGTAAACTGTGCTTTTATTAAAACTTCTGGTGCTGTATTCATGATTAAACACACAAACGTGAACGTTTTTTACTTGAAAACAGTAACCTGAGTAGTTCATATTTTGTATGTTTTATAGTAGTATGTTTATATTTTATGTTTATAGTAGTATGTTTTATTTCCCTTATTTCTCTCAAAGGAATTTGCATCGGCTACTGCCGCATACCCACACCTAATCGCCATCTATTTCTGTCCTGTGCATCTTCTTCTGCCAAGTTACGATGTTCCATGACCTTCCTCTCATGTTTTCATACCAGGACAGTCTAGGTCTACCCCTTTTTCCTCTGCCTGGGGGACGCCACTGAAATATTTTCCTCGGCCATCTCTGTTCATCCGTTCGGAGTAAGTGACTGAACCACTTTTGACCTCTTCGTTCTACTCTGTTAATAATTGTGTCTTCTGCATGCACCCTTCTTCTGATCTCCCCGCTGGTTATTCTCTGCCTTCTTGAGACTCCGGCACTTCTACGGAGATAATCCATTTCCACGGCATTCAATTGTCGTACAATTTCCGTGCTCAACGTAAGATCTCACAGCCGTAAGACAGAACTGATTCAACAAAAGCTTTTCCTATAGGGAAATCAGCTTTTCCCTTATACCTAGGACATTCCACTTATTTGACCTTTCTATTCCCTTATTATGTCCACACTCACTCACCCTAACACGTGTGTGTCCGTACGCAAATCCCTAACACTTGTTTAGATCAAAAAACCTTTTTTGCACTCACAGATTCTTGTGACTCTTTGAAAATATCTTTGTCGACAAATTTTGTTGAATAAATCAATTTCGCCAGAGCCACAAAGTAGAGAGTAGCTAAGGCATCATGCCTCACCCCCCCCCCAAGGGAAAATTGCGTTTAGTCAAGCAAGCACGGGACACTGGAACTTTATATGAGAAAATTAAAGTTGGCTAAATATATATTTTTTAAGTACTTTCTGAATTTCGTGTTATATGTAACTGTTGATATACCAGTTTAATTTTTTGCTACGAAGCAAAATGTTACAGTGAAACAGCGTTAACTGTACGTGAATTTTATTAATCAGTATATCAAAACATAATATACGTCTTATGTATTCAAGACAGTGGAAATAATAAAAAAAATGACTTCGTAGGATTACACGGCCGGAGTCAAATGTTAAAATTCATTCTCGGACTGACCGTGGTCCATTGTTTTCAACTAAAAGAGACGTTTCGACAGTACCATCTACTTCCATCATCAGTGTAAAATTCGAGTCAATTAAATTTAATATTTAAAATATACCTTATTTTGATCCGTCTAGCGATCTTGTAGTTTATTATTACACTACATGTTTCGGGAATAAATTCCCATCTTCAGGTAAAACTTCTTCTTCCTAGTATATAGGAGTCGTCGGCGAAATTATTAAAAACACATACACACACAAACGAATAAAAAAAACACAACTGTTATAAATAACATAATTAAAAACCGTAAACACACAACTATCTAAGACAGTGCGCACTCCCCGACTGTCACATTTCAACTGGGCTGATTGCAAAGTTCACCGTTTATCTTCAATACGGTATCATACAACGTATTTGATTTAAACGAAAGGTGATCGTTGAGCAAACATTCTTTATGGATTTTGGATGCTATGTAAATTTCAAATTCTACTAACGCATCCGTCAAACGACCTTTGTTGGTAACGTGCATGGGTACCATATTTTCCGCGAAACCAGTGTATTTGTGGTTTTCGTTTATTAAATGTAATGCAAAATTAGACTTAGCTGTTGTGATGTCCTTCTTTTAGTAAATGTTCTTTATATCTGTCAATAAATCTCCTCCCCGTTTGACCGATGTAAAACTTGTTACAATCATCACATTCCACCCTGTATATGCCTGAGCAATTTTCTATTATTTTAGGAGACCTTAACCTAAATATATTTTTTAAATTATTGACAGTTCTGAATGAAACATTTATATTTAATTTCTTGAACTCAATTTTTATTACATTAGGGAGCACATTAGTGTATTCGGCTGATACAAATTGAACTTTATCCCTTTCATTTTTTATCTTATTCTGCTTATACTTACTTGTGTTTCCGAATCAAATTATCTACCATGTCAATTTTGTAACCATTTTTCGTGGCTATGTATTTGATAATTTTAACCTCATCCCGATAATCTTCACGGCTCAATGGTAAATTCATCAGTCTGTGCACTAATGCATTAAACGGTGCTATTTTTTGCGTGTGAGGATGAAATGAGTGTGCATGTATAGTCAAGTCCGTGGTAGTTGGCTTCCTGTATATTTTATATGTAAATGAGCGATTCTGTTTACGTACAGATAAGCCAAGGAAGTTTATACTTTCATTATTTTCCATTTCCATTGTAATTTTTTTTTTTCGAGCTTTGCTAACGTAGCGTGATAGACGTGACGTTAGCAACCGTTAGGCAGTGGTTAGGCTGAGCCCTAACCAAAGAACTGTGGTCACTAACGTCTATCACCCTACGTTAGCAATGCTCGCATTTTATACTGATGATGGCAATAGATGGTACTGTCGAAACGTCTCTGTTAGTTGAAATCTCTTTTAGTTGAAAACAATGGACCACGGCCAAACAGTCCGAGAATGAATTTTAACAACTATAAAAAATTTATTTCACGGCCGGCGTCATAATTGTTGAAATTATGATCCGGGCTATTTGGCCGTGGTCTACTATAGTTATTATGATCCGGGCTATTTGGCCGTGGTCTACTATAGTTATTATGATCCGGGCTATTTGGTCGTGGTCTACTATAGTTATTATGATCCGGGCTATTTGGCCGTGGTCTACTATAGTTATTATGATCCGGGCTATTTGGCCGTGGTCTACTATAGTTATTATGATCCGGGCTATTTGGCCGTGGTCTACTATAGTTATTATGGTCCGGGCTATTTGGCCGTGGTCTACTATAGTTATTATGATCCGGGCTATTTGGCCGTGGTCTACTATAGTTATTATTCTCACGCATGTTGTTCCCATACGTTTCGGCCTCACCTCTGGAGGCCATCTTCAGTGAAACACGGTTTTTATTACATCTGACCCGGGGTTCGTCAGTGACCACAGTACTGTGGCATCATCATCTTCATCATCATCTAAAGGCCATGGCTCGTCGAGTTAACACGTCTCTTTCTCTCCATCATTGTCCTTTTTAAATCGCAGTACGATAGGAAGTTCATCTCCTTTCCCATGTGTTAGAAGAACGCTGCTCTTGGTAGTCCTCCTTGGTTTTCCCCAACCACCTTTCCTTCAAAAATGTTACTTTAGAATTGATTGTGCCCGATAAATTCTGTCCTTCTTCTTCTAATCGTTTTTAAAAGTGAACTATCTTCGTTCCCTTCTGATAGGACTTGCTCGTTACTTTTCTTATCCCTCCAATTCGTCCTCGTCGTTATCTTCCAGACCCACATTTCCATTGCTTCCAACTTCTTCCTTTGCACTTTGCCGAAGGTCCACGCCTCACACTCATAAGTTAACACACTCCACACAAATGTTATTGCAAACATTTTCCTTACCTCCATACAACAGTGACTATTTCTAAACAAATTCCTTTTGTTCTGAAACACCTGCTTTACTAGTGCTATTCTTCTCTTAATCTCTGTCCCATATCTGTTTTTACAACTGATGGTGCTCCTCAGATAGCAAAAATTTTCAGCCGGTTGTAAAATTGTATTACCCAATTTAACGTCACGTTTTACAGTTTTCTTCTTCCCTATCACCATTGCATTGTTTTTGTTTTCTTCTGGTTAATATTTAATTTAAGTTTCCCTGGGGTCTCAGACGAGGTTTTTAACATTATCTTCACTTCTTTTACCGAGTCTGCAATTATTACCATATCATCTACAAAGCGGATATTATGAATGCTCCTTCCATTTATCTTAATACAAGTACTGTGAAAAAGAATCTAAAAAAAATTGTTTTTAGAAGGTACAATATATCGAAACTTAACATACTATGTAGGACTATGCCGCCTTAACACCGATTTCCGGATTACTTCGGAGTTAGTCGTTCCACTGATTTTATAAGAAGACTATTCCTTATTATTTCACAATGTTTTACCATGTACTAAACGGGACACGGATTGGTTGTATTTTGACATACGAAGGCGTTTTGAAAAGTTCGCGCCCTACAATATAAAGGAATGTGTGGCGTTTCTGTTTTTTACCGCTTCGTGGCGCCACGTTCGCCCCACGAATAGATGTGAAGCGTCAAGTCTGGTCAAGTCATTGTTTTGGAGAAACAGCTGTATAAATAAGGTTGTCTCACAGCAACGCTGAAAATGGAGAAAACTGAACATCAAATTTTTTGTTAAGAAAGGTTTAACGACAACAGAAATTTTTAATGAGATGAAGAATGTGTTGGGTGATGCTGGACCTTCATTTACCACAGTGAAAAAATGGGCTACTGAATTTAAAAGTGGTCTTGCAAGTTTGGAAGATGACCCGCGTACTGGGCGTCCGAAAAGTGCCACTACACCAGAAATCATCAATAAAGTGCACGATTTTGTTGTGGAAGATCGCCGTTTGAAGGTGTCTGAAATTCTTAAGCCTGTGGGCATCTCAGATGAAAGGGTACATCACATTCTTACTGAGGAATTAGGTACGAAAAATCTGTCTGCAAGATGGGTGCCACGTTTGTTGACAAGTGACGAAAAACGCATGCGAATGCAAGTTTCTCAGGAATGTTTGGACCGTTTTAAGAAAAATCCGAAAGATTTTATTCATAGATTTGTATCAACTGATGAAACTTGGGTCCTTTACTTCATTCTAGAAACAAAACAACAGTCGAAACAATGGATGCATAGTGATTCGCCGCCTCCAAAAACGGTAAAATCAATTTTGTAGGCTGGAAAGTGTATGGATCCATTTTTCTGGGATGCTAAGAGGATATTGTTATTAGATTGCCTTGAAAAGGGACAAACGATAAAATGATAAATTATCATTTACAATTAATAAATTATAATTATAACGATAAATTATCCACATTGCGCTAACCTTTTGGGCCAATTAAATATACAAGTTCGAGAAAAAAGACCAGGTTTAGCAAAGAAGATCATTTTCCATCAGGCTAATGCACACCCCCACATATGCGTTGTGTTTATGGCAAAAATCGCCGAGTTAAAGTACGATCTGTTGCACCACCCGCCTTATTCTCCTGATTTAACGTCATCTGACTTTCATCTATTCCCAAACCTCAAAATATTTTCGGGGGGAAGCGATTTTCCTTAGATGACGAGCTGAAAGCAGCAGTAAACGGTTATTTTGAGGAACTAGAAGAATCGGATTTCCTCAACGGGGTAAGTTACGGGGTAATGACTTAACGCTTCACAGCTGTTCGTGGGGCAAACGTGTCGTCACGATGGAGTAAAAAAAAAGAATCGCTACACATTCGTTTCTACGGTAGGCTGTGAACTTTTCAAATCGCCCTCGTACATAGATGCCTTTTGCCGTTCTCTTAGAACGGAATAAACAATAAATACTTTTGTCAACAAGTGATTTTAAATTCAGTAAATAGATATCAGCTACGTTCTAATAAGAAACAGCTAATTAATGTGAAAATGATATTCACACAGTAAACGATAATATTTTAAAAACCAGTATGCTCGTACGTACTTGGAGTGAAGCATTAAATATTCATTGATATCGCACAAATCCTGGCGCGCTTACTCCATACTCCAGCCGTGTAATCTCGTGCACATCGCCGAACGGACACCAGCAATATATTTACCTTGAAGATCGCGTAATCACTGGTAACCGTTATCTGGCGCGTTAATATATCGTCCTGTAAACGATACGGCCGTATTGACGGCGCCAAAGCAGTCTTCATCTTCTTCTTCATTACGTGGTAACAGCTACTCTGCAGGGTTGTGAGTGATTACCATACGCCATAGAGGTCAGCTGGCAGGAATCCATTACCTTTAATAGTTGTATAATATTTATTAGCTATAAACATCGGTGGTTGGCAGTGAAATTTCCTAGCGTCAGTCGACAATAATTATCGCGTAACTCGATAACGATTGTGTACAACGTCGCGTAACTCGATAACGATTGCGTACAACGTCGTGCACGTGCAAGTAAACAGTTTGTTTATTTGTTTATTGCAAAATCAAAGTTGAATTTGGAGCTACGTAGGTTGAACTACGAGGGTAGGCTGAAACGTTCCGGGCCTGACACAGACATAGCGCTACTATGCTCATTATTCTGACTGTATTGTATGATTTCATCCTTTGTAGGCTTAAATTCGATGATTTCAAGTCAATGAGTTGTTTATTATTAGTGGCACAGTCTACAGCTGTAAGCGCTTCGGGCATCATTGGATATACCTGAAATTCATGCTGTGATTAAACTGTTTATTTGAAAGCCTTAACAGCAACCGACATAAAAAAGGAGCTGCGTTCAATGTTGGTGGACTCTTCCCGTCGAATAGAAAAGTTTAACGCTGCGCTGCTGAATCTAAAATGGTTTGACAAGCACAACTGGCGACCCACGTATTGGACGTCCATTGAAGTGGTTACGCCAGAAAAAATCCATAAAATCGCTTCCGTAGGCCGTAGAATGAAAGTGAATGAGATAGCTAAGACTGTTGGTATATCAATGGAACGTGTGCGCAATATCTTACACGAAAATCTGTGTATGACAAAGCTGTGCGCTAGATGGGTGCCGCGTTTGCCGACACTTGACCAAAAACAGTGTCGAAATGATGTATCGACCGATTGTTTGGCACTCTATATACGCAATCCAACCAACCATTTTAGAATCGATTCATGACCATTGATAAGACTTGGGTCCACCACAACACTCCTGAGATCCAGAGACCAAATAAGAGTCACAACAATGAACCACGAAAGGCGAACCAACTCCAAAGAAGGCAAAGACAAGTGTCTCCTTTGGGAAGTACCGTGTAGTAATCTTCATTAGCTATACCTTAAAAAGGTAAAAAACAAACAATGGGGAGTACCTACTGCACCATATATGCGGCTGAATCCAGAGAAAACGGCTAGATTTAGCGAAAAAGAAAGTGCTGTTTCACCAAGACAATGCACCACCTCACAAGCCAATTGTTGCGATGGGTAAAATCAAAGGATTGAAGTTCGAATTGCTTCCTCACTATTCGAGTGACTTCCACCCTCAAAAAATGGCTCGATGGAAAGACAATCAAGTCAGCGATGCTGCGAGGCTACTTTGAGTACATCGACATCGGCATATCAGTCTGGCAATAGAACATCTTCCGGTAACGTGTAGAGAGCTAAATAGAGATTGTGTTGAGAAATAAATGCAAATTAATACAAAAAAGTGTTGTTTCTTATTCAGGCACGGAGCCCTCGTATGTAACTAATATAAATTATGAGTCTTTTAATTCTTCAGCCGAATTACGTTGGTCAGTTTGGAGCAGATATGACGAGACTACACTGCTCACGTTGAATTGTAATTTTTTCAGTTGTTCGTTCTTCTTCTATAAATTCTCTAGTTATATTCATCCATTTCTGTACTAGATAGCCTATTTTGCCAGATATTCTTGACGTCCCCTTAGAAGTCCCTGTGGATCCATTCGATTAACGTTATCGAAACACTGTCGCTGAAAATGACCAATTTTTTCCTGCGCTTTCTACTTTTATTTCTACTTTGCCTCGGCACTTATATTCCTGCCTTTCTTGTCCTGTCTCGGGTCAATCCTGTTCATAGGAATATAGAAATATCATTTCTGTTCTATGAAGTGTTACTTTATTTTCTTTAGTTGTACAAATTTCAATTCCCATTTAAAAGGGTAGAAGTAGACACTATAGGTCTATTGTAAAGGTTATTTTTTGTTCTACGCAAGGTTTCATCATCATCTTCTTCATAACATGGCATAGGCATGGTGCTCCCTGTTCCGCCTTCAAAGGTCCTCCAGACATCTCTTCCTGGGTCTACCCATACACCTGTGTTCTATAGGTTTGTATTTCCAGACTTGTTTGGCCAGTCTGGAATTTGACATTCTTTCTAAGTGTTCTTTCCACCGTTGTTTGTAATCTTTTAATTTTTCATTCAAGTTAAAAACTAGCAACTCTTCTCTTATGGACTCGTTCTTTATACGGTGAAGTTTAGAACACTTTTTAACTCCTCTTAAGAACGCCATTTCTGAGGCCTGTATTTTACTGTCTTGTTCTTAGTTGTTGTCCATAATTCACACCCATACGACAGTGCAGGGAATGCTATAATTTTGTAGAAATTTAATTTTGTATCTCGACGTACCTTATTTAGGCAAGGTTTAGTTTTTTTTTAATATACGTTTAATAGCAGGGTGCAATAGCTCTCTGGCTAAAAAATTGAAATCTAAAGCCAACGCAGCCACGTCAGCTCGTAAGACTTTTAATGTGACAAGAGACGATCCGTTTATTTGACGGCTGCACACTGCCGCACCTAAACGAGGTGAAGTACCTGAGCCTGTAAATCGACCGACAACTCACTTTGCAAAATCACATTATTATGAAGCGGAAACAGCTTGGTATAAAATTTCAAAAACTGTACTGGTGTACTGGAAGAAAGTATCAGGCGACTTCGGAAAACAAACTGTTAATATATATATATATATATATATCCTAAAACCTGTCTGGACTTATACCATACAGATGTGGGGAACGACCAGTAACTCCAGCCTTGGAGTACTCTAGGGTTTTCAGAATGAAGTAAGTACTCAGCGCCATCACGAACACCCCATGGTATGTGACCAGCAGTGTAATCCAGAGATGTCTACAAATGCCTTCGCTCATAGAAGAGATAGAGCGACGAAGTGCCAATTAGGCCTACATTGCCAGGCAATTCCAACGTCCTTGCCAAGGAGCGGTGGTGAAGTGTGTATACTGAAACGTTTCAAACTATACCCAGTGACTAAGCAAACAGATTTTGTTAGTTTATGGCATCGATGGATACTATATGGATCGCGTGCTGACACGTAAAGTGAACGGCAGAAAACGTTCCGAACCACGTACAGCTTCTTCCTCAACCACGGAGGGGAATAAAGCGTTTGCCGGTAAGTTAACACGTGTACTAAACGTGTCATTCAGTCAGCAATACGCTTGCTTTGACAACTTACAATTATTACGTTTGGGTCAGTTCTACTGAAAATTTATGCTTACGAAGATTTTATTACAGTTTTTTCACTTTTGTCGTATATCTTAATAAACTCTAAAAATCTAGTTGTTAGATAACTTATAAATTTGGTTATAAATAAATAAGTGGGAATTATAAATTTGGTTAAAGACGTTAGGTCATACTATAAGGATAACATTCTGTATTATCTGTGTGGCTTTATTGTAAAAAAATTACAGTTAAAGTGTGAAGAGTGCATTAATTTAGCCTACTGATAACAGATGACAATAACTTGAGCGTTTACACTCATTTTACTGACCTTGTGTCATGCGGAAAATTAATTAGAGCGTCATCAGACGTTTTAAAGATTGTAAAATTTATGTATAATTTATTGATTATATCTGACAGTAAATTTAATACCAAAAACTGAGTTTATCAGCTTGCAAAACTTTGCCGGCTCAGTGTTTAGAAAACGTATTTCAAACAATGATTTTTCTGAAGACAGCTATGAAGTTAAACTTATCAAATTAATAGGGACATTATTTTATAAAATCTTGTGCTATGATATTGCTAAGGAAAGAACTGCTGCAGCTACCTTCTCTAAGCTTGGTGTCCGCCAAATTTAAATAAATTTGTATTATTTAGTAATGTTTAATGTAAATAATTTTTATACAGTTAATATGTAGCTAATTAAATAACATAAACAAATTTAATGTAAGTTAGCGTTGTTAGTTGAACACTTTAACGACCATGGCGAGCGTATACGCCAGCTTCTTTTACGCAATAAACATTTTAAAGTTTACGGCTAACGTGTTTTATTATTTTTTCCTTTATTTTTAATCTTTAGTCGTGTGGCTTCAACATTAAATGTTTATAAATAAGTATTTATGAACGCAACAGAACTGTTTATGAACGCAACAGAACTTAGCGATAAACTTCAATAATGTGTCAGAATACTGAAATCTTACAGTGAAACAAATGAGTTTATTTTGGAAAAGAACTTATTAAAAACCTCCCACTTTGGAGTCATTAATTGTTAAAATGACACAGCTATACCATTTAACGCAAAATATGCTCCGATAAAGCAACAAAAGCTATAACAAAGCAGAAATGTCAGACTTTGTACAGATACAGTGTATAGCATACGCAGTATTCTTGCCCCCCATTGGTGCAGCGGCCGGACCGAATTCAGTGAATGCAGCACGCGATCCATATAGTATACTTCGATGGGTTACGGTGACCACCTCAAAACAATACCGTAATTTATAATGTGTATTTACTGTAACAGTAATTTGTGTTGGAGGTGCTTCACTGCAAGCACATCCTCCTGCATTTCATTTTTCGATCACTCATTACTATTACTGATTACTCCCTTGTTAGGTAGATCATCATCATCATCATCAATCATCACCACCACCATCCCAAGGATGATGATGAAGAGACTTGTAGTAGTTACGTCGAAGAAAAGTACGCAAAAACGAGAGCAGAATAGGCTTCCAGATAAAGCGTACACTAGAATTTCATCATCATTATCAACGCTTCAAGGAGTAGGCCTTAGGCTTTTTCCGGAACCCATCTCCTCCTCGGTCTACCGCATCTCTCTTCCCCGTAGGTGATAACCCAAGGCAGTCACAGATAGACGGATATCAGGCATGCGATTCAAGTCTTCACACCATCTCCTTCCGTTGTCTTCAGTCTTCTGGTGCAATGATACAATGTTTAAATCGCGTCTAATATCCTCGTTCCTACTCCGATCCAAGACAGAACAACCTTGCGTCCCTTTTAGAAATTTTATTTCGACTACCTGAATCCTCTACACGTCCCTTTTACCAAGAGTCCATGTCTCACTAGCATACAGGAATTTGGGGACAGCCACAGTTTTATAAAATTTAATTTGGGTATCTTTCCGTGTTTTATTTTTCAGTTCACAGATGAACAGGTTTATTTATGAATCGTTCCACAGGTGCGTCTAAATTTTGTTAGCTTACTATTCCAATCAATATTAGTTCCATATATAATATATTACAACTCAGGTAATTTAAATGATTAACATGATGCAAAATCTGATTAGGCCGAAATCAAAGTTCCTGGTCCTCCAGGTTGGGGGTTTTACAGCAGGCTAATAACTTGCTTAAGTAAAAATATATTTACTTACAGAACTCTTACGAGCCTCGGAAATCGGATGACAAATACGGCAAAACGACCTAAGTTGGGTAGGTTGTAATTCAAAGATTAAATTCAAGATTAAATTCAACAGAAAAAACTTTACTAGGTCTTCTTGAATAGCTAAGTGAGAAAGAAACAAACTATCAAACGCCCACCCGCCTACATTTATCACCGTTAGTATAGCCTGCATCCTAAATGATGTAGGAAAGGGCAGATTTCACTTGTCATTATCTTCCTCTTCTTCACGGATTAAACCAAGGGTTGTTTGTTCCGGTCTCAAATAGGCAAAGATTAGAGTTGGTTACTCCAGCGCTTCCTCGGACGACCCACACCTCTTCGTCCCCTCGGCTTATGCTCCAGAGTTGTTTTGGGATACGGCAGTCATCCATTCGGCAAAGATGTTCCAACCAATTCAGTCGATACTGGGCGATCCTGTTGAGTATACTCATAATATTTAATTTTTGCCGTATATCTGTGTTTCTTCTATGATCATGGAGAGTATACCCTGCCACGTGCCTGAGAAATCTCATTTCAGTCGCTTGGACGCAATTGGCCTGGCCTATCGTTAAAGTTCAATTCTCGGATTCATAAAAAAGTGTGGGAAGAGCCATTATCTTGTAGAATTTTAGGCGTGTTCCTTTACTTGCTGACTTAAGGGTTCGCCTAATGCACCCACATATAATGTTGAACTTATGCAACTTATTCACAACGTTGTTGCATTCATTATAAGACACACTGTTGCCCAGGTATTCAGAATTGCTAACTTGTTCCAGGACAGTACCATCTATAGCTATTTTTGCCCGTACGGGATCAGTTCCACGAAAAGCCATCATCTTGGTCTTACGTGTGAATATCTGCAATCCAGAGTCTTTGCAGATTCGATTTAACAAATGTATCCCCATCTGCAATCTGTTTTCAGAGTCCGACAGAATAGCCTGATCGTCCGCAAACAACAAAGTGTCAATTGCAGAGTGACCAATCATAAAATGTTCTGGAAGACATATCTCCCAGTTTTGTACGATATCGTCAATATATATATAAATTAAAAAGAGAAGGTGATAATGGACACCCTTGTCGTACTCCACAATTTATCAGGCCAACTCTAGGATCTGTTCTCGGTTTCCCTGCTTCTATTAAAATTTAATTCTCCACATAAATACTCTGTATTGGTCTGATTAGATGTTGTGGGATCCCTTTCCTTACCATTACAGCCCATAATTTGCTCTAATTCACTCTGTCGAACGCAGATTTCACTTGTACCGTTGAAATTTCAATTTCCATTGAAGTAATAAAATAATTGCTCATTACAAAATAAACGTTGTAACTTCTATTTATCGTAATGTTATCACGTGAGAATCGATGTATAAACAAGCAGTTGTTTTGAAAATTTGTTTTTAAATTATGTTTCAGTTAATTAAAAAATGTAATTTATGTTGAGTCCTTATACTGTTCAACAGTTTTACAATTGTTTTAATTTACTTCTTTTTTTCATTAAGATAGAAAATAAAAAAGTTACTTTCACTATTTCATGAAAACTGGGATTAATGTTACGAATATGTTTGGAACCATGGTTGAAATATTGTTTGAAATCATTTTTAGGGAACAGATTTTAAAATTTTCCCTCTAGAGAAACTTTTATTTTTATTCACACTTACAGGGTCCCTTCCTCTAAAACTTTGTTAAATACTGTAGATTCCCCAGTAGCATCAACCAGGGTATCTTTGGGGAAATTCTAATCCGGGAACGTTGCACTAGACCACAGGAGACTTGACAATTAACGGTTGCCGCACATTTTTCTGCTGAACAAACTATGTTCGTTTTCAGAATATAGGCCTACATTGGCTGACCGTAATGTTAAAGACAAATAGTTTTTACTAAAAAAAAAAAAAAGAATTGCACATAATGTTAATGAGCCTGACTCTAATCAAACCGGTGTTAATAGATTCCTGCGACTACAGTAATTAGTAACTTCATTACGTAACATTACTAAATGTTTAAATAATTGTTTTTCTCTACTGCTGCGGCCAGTTCTAATGTCAGTCATTACTAAGTAGTAGGTGAAAGTCGGCATGCCGGACGTTTCCCGTATTAAAATCGCAAATCGAATGTTGTTAATACGTGTTTTATATCAGAGAACAAGTATGCTTGTGTTTCATAATCGGCTGCACGGTTGACTAGTGGTTACGGACCATGCACGGACATCAGCATGACATCTGCATCAGTTCACGGACGTGTTATCAATCTTACAGCTGTCGGATCCCTATACGAGATCCCTACTTCGCAATGTCGACATCAAGATGTAATAAACAGACGTTCTACCTCCACCATTTTCACAGTATCTATTGTCCTTCTTCTCCTTTTGCCCTACAGCTCAACGTGGGCCCTGGCTTCCAACACCAATCTTCTCCAAATTCTCCTATCCACTGCCATCTCAGTTTAACCCTTCACATCCATTCTTCTGAGATCTTCTAGCACATTACCCAACCATCTTACCCTAAGTAGGCTTCTTTTTTATATATCATAAATAATATATAATAAAATTCTTTTATATATAATAAAATAATATATAGCCGTTGTCTTGATCTGGCTATTATAACAATGTCGTCAGCGTAAGCTCATGTTTGTGTTGTCTTATTAAGTAGAGTAGCCTATCTATTGTTGTAAAACCTAAATAAATACGTTTACTTCCTCTGTGCGCGCGCGCGCGCGCGTGTGTGTGTAAATTCTCTATTTTGTTAATAGTTAAAAGTGTTGTACGCACGTATTAATTTTATATCACATATGAAAAGGGCAACAGGCATAACGTGAGAATTACAGGAGTTTTACATTGTTTCGAAAGGAGCAACTTGGGTTTTAAAAAGAAGGCCCAACAATTGACGTATTTTAAAATGGACATTATATTAGATTAATTTTGTAAAACTTTATGCATGACATTTAAATTAAATTAAGGACAACAGAATAAAATTACAATTAGTAAGAAATTAATCATAAATTTCCAGACGTGTATTTCCTTATTTACAAATCAATACGATTTTTAATACCATGGACTTTTCAATGAGTAATAAAACTAAAACTAAAATAAAACAGTTATTTCTGTTTATGTATAATTCTAATTCTTATTACATATCACAGTACTTGTTTTAGTAGTCCAAGATTAAATATTTCACAGATAAATATAAGTCCACAATCTTGATGAGGGAAACAACCCTTTTAAAGGATTTAGTGATATCTAAATTTTAAAACTAGTTTACTCAATTAATCCATTTTTGTAGATTTTTAAAAAATAAGTCTCTGCTAAATTCATCTTTATTATCAATTGACAATTCATTTCAAATGTTATATTACTGTTCAATCTTAAAGAATTATTACAATTCAACTTGACGGGACCTTGAAGAAGCAAAATATTGAATAAGATCATCGAATTACAAATTTTGAACAAGATCAGTGTTTGAAGTCTATCTTCCTTTAGAGAGTTTTCAGAGAAATCTTTATTCTCTTAAGCACAGAAAAAGACCTTACCCTAGATGAATTTGTAATCATGATAGAGAGATATATTCTCAATGCAAATTTTATGTTCAGGAAAAATGCAGGAAAATTATTCTTACGAATAAGTTTTGAGAAATTTGCTGGAATATGGTGTCGTTCAAGCTAAAGCTTTTTCAAATTCTTTGAAGTCAACACACTCCTCATTTAGCTCTTCAGATATGTTATTTGGATATGCTTTAACCAGAAAGTCACTTTCTTGTCGAATTTCATTTTGTCACATTTTAAGTAACTTATACAGGAATCCAACAGTTAACTCTGGTGGGGAAACGAGAGAAGAAATAAAGCAAAGAATCACGTCAGGTAATAGGTCTCAGACCTCGGACCCCTGTTCCAGACCAGAACAATTGCCAGGTGCATCAAGCTGCTTCTGTATAAAACACTGATACGCCCAGTTCTCACCTATGGTTCTGAGACCTGGACCGTTTCTAGAAAGTCTGAGACAAGACTACAGGTTCATAAACGCAAAATAATCCACAGTATTTTTAGTTCAATATGTGTGGGAAGTGAATGGAGGAAAAAGATCAACCAAGAACTGAACAGTCTTCTGAACTAATAAGATATTGTGAAAGTTATAAAACTTGGTAAATTCAGGTGGATTGGACGTGTGAAATACCCAGAAAGGCACCATAGATCAGATCTGTGGCACCAGGAGAGTCGGTAGACCCAACTACGTTGGGGTGACTGTGTGAATTATGATGCGCGCCATATCCTTGGGACCCGGAACTGGGGAGCAGCTGCTCTTGACCTGGACAACTGTGGGAGGCTGTTAAAGGAGACCTTGACTCAGTAATGGGTTGTCGCGCTGTAAGTAAGTAAGTAAATATACAGGAATCCAATTTTTCATCAAATTTTGGATCAAGGTTTTGGACCCCCCACCAGCGCTCCGGCCCTAGGCAACTGCCTAGTCGGAAATCCGCCGCTGCCCGGTTACTCCGTTATGGTAGCAGTAAAATGGTGGAATTACACAAAACGTATGCCCGTCACAACCGCGTTTCTTGTATAACGACAACACAATAATTACAGATCTGCTCGCAACGTGGGGTGCGCATTGGCTTTCCGCGCATCTCGTGATGGGTTACGTCATTCGTGTCATCCCTCCCAATGTGTCATCTCGCCCAACATAAACAAACAAAAGTTTCAGTATCCTCTATCAAAATTTTATACATTTCTCTGTTGACGCTGACAAAAAAAAAGAAGAAAACGCTAAAATGAAATAAGTAAAAGCAAATATAGTGAATACTAGTGTAGAAACAATTTTATAATAAAGTGTCGTATTTCGTGTTTTGTATGACTTGAATTTAGTCACTGTACTTCATCATCATCATCTTCTTCTTCTTCACGTACTAAACCAAGAATGGTTTGTTCCGGTCTCAAATTGACAAAGATTAGAGCTGGTCACTTCAGCGCTTCCTCGGACGTCCCACACCTCTCCGTCTCCTCGGCTTATAGTTCCAGAGTTGTTTGGGGATGCAGCAGTCATCCATTCGGCAAAGATGTTCTCGACCAATTCAGCAGATGCAGGGCGATCCGGTCGAGTGCACTCATAATATTCAGTTCCTGCCGTATATCTGTGTTTCTTGTATGATAATGGAGAGTATACCCTGCCACGTGCCTGAGAAATCTCATTTCAGCCGCTTGAATGCGACTGGCCTGGCCTTTCGTTAAAGTCCAATCCTCAGACCCGTAAAGAAGTGTGGGAAGAGCCATAACCTTGTAGTCGTGTTCCTTTACTTGCTGACTTAAGGGTTTGACCAGTGGTCCCGCACATAAGGTTGAACTTATGCAACTTATTCACCACGGCGTTCTATGCATTATAAGTCGCACTGTAGTCCAGATATTCAAAATTGTTAACGTGTTCCAGGAGTCAGTTCCACGAACAGCCACCACCTTGGTCTTAAGTGTGGGTATTTGCAATCCAGAGTCTTTGTAGATTCGATTTAACAAATGTGTACCCTTCTGCAATCTGCTTTCAGAGTCCGACAGAATAGCCTGATCGTCCGCAAACAACAAAGTGTAGAGTGACCAGTCATAAAATATTCTGCAAAACACACCTGCCAGTTTTGTATGACATCGTCAATATATAAATTAAAAAGAGAAGGTGATAATGGACACCCTTGTCGCATTTAACAATTGACCAGGCCAACTCTAGGAGCTGTTCTCGGTTCCCTGTTTCTATTAAGATTAAATGTACTTCAGTGTACTGCTGCTTCAACGTACTTAAATACTGAATCAACATGGATTACGACGAGTCTACTGCATGATGCTCGAAATAATAATTTCAAGTAAACAAAACTCATTTTTATATTAAATGTAATATGAATAAACTTGCAAAGACACAAATTCATACACACATATAATCTTTCACAGTATACACTCTCACGCACGCACGCACGCACACGCCCCCCACACACATCGTTGCGAGGATAGTACGGATCTATGCGTTATAAGAATCTTAGAACGATGGAATAAGAAAACGATAGTGACAATTTTTATTAGCATGAATATAAAAATAGTCACACTAAGATTACGCCTATATTAGTTTTCCATGTTATATACACACTCAATAATGAGATAAATCTCGTCAGTCACCAAGCCGCTAAATGGCAATATAACAATTATAACTATGAAACCTGTATTACCCACTTTGATCGCTTTAAAACATTTAACAAAAACTGGCCGACGGTCTGTCTGTCTCTCTGTTATTTTAGAGGCCGAAGGTCATTTCTGAAGTAACTACAGACTATAAACTATTAGGTGTTTCTGCATTAATCGGGGATTTTTCTCAACGATGAACAGTGGCGTATCTAAAATTTGATCTTGGGGGGGGAGGTCAAGTCAGCTTCATACAAAAAAAAAACACCATTACTGTGTTTAAAGTTGTTGAAAAATAAAACACAACTTGAGACTAATCAACATTACTATAGGCCCTATTTAAACTAGCTGGAAAACGTATCATACCATCCTGAAATCCCATTAAAATAAACGGTAATGTCACAATTAAAATACGCGTTATTGAAACATTGTTTAGAAGATACTTATTGACTGATTTGATTTTCCTATACTTCATATTTCAAACTTATACTCTAATGCTGTGTAATAAACCTGTTTGTATATTTAAAAAGATTACTACTATATTACGGTTCACAACTCAAGAAAATAATAAAACAGCCTACAAATTAAGAGATTAACAAGACTCCTCAACTTTTTTGATCCTCTGGAAGCGGCCCTGTCCTGTTTGTCCCCAACTGTAAATACGCCCCCTGACAATAAAGCCAATGGTCATCTGCAATGGGTATGTCCCACCACCTTCGGTTGCCCCGTTGAGCGTATCTGCAGATCCTGTGCCACAAGACACAGCTAACTTTACATCACGTCTCCTACAAAAAAAGTGATAGATTCCTGACATAGTGTTCGAGAAACCACTATAACCCGAATAAAACAAAATGTTAATCATGTAAATGTGGTCCTCCTTCAGGGCTCTTGCTTCTCCTGAACGTAGACGGTTCGTTTCAGCCTACTAAAGTTCCTAGTAAGATACCTACCATGTGTTAAATTCTTCAGCCATTTTCTCAGCGTGTGTTTCGTGTTCTGTTTATCTCTGTGAGCCAAGTCAATGTGCACGAACAAGCGGACATGTACGTTGTCGTTGGCTCCTATCGACAAAACACATTCTCTTCTGTTTCAGATAACATACATTTACTCTCAAGACTCATTATAAATTTTTCGTATCACTAGATGAAGATAATTACAGCGGTTATAAAAAATACGATTTAACGCCGCACGAAGCTGTGTTAATTACGCGCACGTTCTGATATGATTCATTGTGTTTCGCACTCCTACGTTGCAAACTGCCACAACGTCCCCAAAACGATTACAAAAATTAATTAATTTAAAGTAAAACTATCAACAAATAAATAACTCAGATAAGTCACAGTCTGCCTTAAGGCTTGATAGGATCCACGATCTCTTATCCTCAAATGGATAAACTTTGAAAAGAAACAACAGGATATCCCACTAGGAGACGGACACACCTCAGGGAATGTAATCAGTAGCTTGAAGTAAATAAAAAAATTTAGATATAAAAACGAAACATTTCGTTTTTCAGTTATGGATACCAAAGAAATTATTTCTCCCTTTTTCTTGTTGTTTTTTTAATAAAAATGGATTTTTAAAAAGGCCGCTTACAATGTTTTAACATTAAACGTTGTATGTCAACTTACTCAATCTTTTGTTACTCAACACCTCAGGAATGTACCCTGTAGCTTACAGTAAACAAAAAAATTACAGAAACGTAAGACCGAAACATTTTGTTTTCCAGTTATGGATGCCAAGAAAATTATTTCTGTGTCTTTTCCTTGTTCGTTTTTTTTTTTCTTAAATAAAAATGGATTCTTGGATTTCGTTGTCCACGACGTGTCCGTTATCGACAATAACATGGATATTCTACACGTACACACAAAAGACCGAAAACTAGACACTCTTGAAAAATTGGAAATATACAAACACACGAAAACAGATAAAAGCGACATCCTAAACAAACAGACACAATTCACATCACACGCATTATTCGAACATATCACCCCCCCCACACACACACACACTCACACACAAAAACATCGATCCTTCAAAAGTCGAAACCGTCGCTAAGAACAAGACGGATAGCGCTCCCAGTGGCAGCCTCTGACGAAGCTTATAATAAGCGAAAACTGGTTCAGGTTACAAGGTAACACTTTACGTTTTTACCCATAAAAACTTTGTGATCTGTGTTAGCATTAAACACTGCATATCAATTTATTCAAACTTTTGTAATTTTCAATTGTCATTTACAGCTTTTGTCATTAAATTTTGTAAGTTTAACAAGCCATCTAAAAAAGATTTATTTACTTCAAAGATAAAAAAGTGTTTTCGGACAGGTATTTGTTGTTTTTTCTTACAAACAGTTCTCAGAGAGTAATGGATATAAAGCGTTTTTGGGATTTTGCTATATAGTAAAATTTAATTTAAAACTATAAAATCTGTCCCAAAATTGGAGCCCACAAAAAATAAAGTATCGTTTATATTATCACCTACAATTTAAGGGAAAATCTTTGCCAGTCGTAATTGCAAAAAAAAAAATCGTGTTTAACCTCCGTTTTATGTAACATCACATTTGTAAAACCTGCAGAATCTAGTCCTGAAGAATGTCCGTACCTCATGGAACCCTCTGAATTTTCCAACATTACACGTATGAAAAATTAGTTTATCTATTAGGCCTACTATTATTAAAGTTGCACATTTACTTTGAGGTTGATTTTGCAATATTGTGATCTTGAATACGATTCCCATTTGTCCACAATTCTTAAGGAAATGATAACCTTCCTGTTTTACAGCAAACATCTCTCTCTCTCTCTCTCTCTCTCCTAGGTTAGCAGCCCATAGGCTAGTTGGCAGCAGCTCGCCATTCATTCTTCAGGCTTCTCTACTTTTCTTTTCAACTCACAATATGATGTGCAGTTCATATCGACCATAAGCTGTTTCATGTAGTCTAAACGGGGCCGACCTCAGTGATTCTTCCCTTCAATTGTTCCTTCTTAACCAACCAGACTTCAATTTTCTTAACCCACCCGTTGTGTCGTAGTATATGCCCTATAAACATCTGCCTTTTATATTTCGTAAAAAGCTCTTTTCCTCCTGAGCTCTTTTAAAAACTTCTTCATTCGTTATCTCCCCCCCCCCCCAAGCTTATCTTGAATATTCTTCTGTAGCACCGGGTCTCAAATGCTTGGAGTCTTTTCCTGTCACTTTCTCCAATTGTCCAAAATTCACTCCCGTATAGGGCAACACTCCACACGTAAGTCTTTACTAGATTCTTCCTTATTTTTAGTCTGATAGTGTTTGAAGTGAAGAGGATTTTCTGTTTGTTGAAAGCAATTTTAGCCTGCTTAATTCCGCTGATAATTGCCTTACTACTACGTCCATCACTTGTGATTTTACTTCCTAGATAGTTATATTCTTTAACTGCATTCTTTAACTGCCTAGAGAACATTATTTCCAAGAGTTATTCTGACTGGATCTTCTTCCTTCCGACTACAAACTAGGAATTTGGTCTTTTGTTCATTTGTTTTCATATTGAAGTCATTCTTCATTACTTGATCCATTGTATCAAGAATATTTTGTAGATCTTTGTTGCTCTCTGCAGTCACTGCTGTCATCTACAGCAAACTTGTGAAGACATTATTTTAATTATTCCTATATAATTATACGAAGTGTTGCAATGTTAATGCACTATTTGACATAATACACTATAAATGATACTAAATGTGTTATTATTATCCTTGATATGTTTTACCAAATGTTGCTGTGCCTTCTTCTTTATTTTCACCAACCAACCACAATCAACTATAGATCGCACTTTGTCCATATAAACTCAACATTATTGTTCTATGTAAGGTGCCTGTCAGCTACAGTAATTCATACTACTTATAGACTATTATATGATCTTCCCCTGTGTCTTGTGGTTTCCACTACATAATTATTTTCACACCTCTGTTCTCTTTTATTCTTTCCAAATACGCAATCAGAGCTATTCACTTTGCACTGACTAAACTCTCACTGTTTACACCATCGTTTATTAGTTCAACTGATTATCAGGTAATCCGCATAAGAATAATGATGATAAGAGGAGAGAAGTAGGCCTAATAAGTTTTAAAAGACAAGCAAGATTACATTTGCCGTACAAGACTATAACGTATTTCAAGAGCGCTTAATAAACACATCCGGATAGGCAAAAGAGACAAAGATAAAGTTGGTACGAGGCGAGCAACAATTATTGTGTTTTATGTTTGTCTATATTTACATAAGTTTCCACACTGTACTGCGTTCCTTTATGCTGATTGGATTATGCAATTGTTCGTTACAGTACCTTTATAGGTGCTTCCGTAATTAATGTCATAGTGTTAGTGTCTGGGAATTCATGGTCTATATTAATTGCATGTTGTGGAAACAGTAAAAAATATGTTATCTACCAAAGGCATCACAACACCACAACCAATAAGGCAATGTTCATATCAACCGACAGTTTGAACCAATAAACAACTGTTTCCCGACAGTGGATCAACATTTTATTAGTTATAGTCATAATAAATTTGTGTGTGTGTGTGTGTGTGTGTGTGTGTGTGTGTGTGTGTGTGTGTGTGTGTGTGTGTGTGTGTGTGTAGTTGTCATGTCTTTATAAGTAACTCGTTGAGATTCTTGCAGGGGACTTATATTATCAAATATAGTTATTCTGCAAGTAGATTGTATTATTTTATCACTTTAATTGACCTGACATACGTTTTTCAGACAAAATCAGTATTTTCAGAGGTTTCAAATGAATTAAGGAAAAATCTATCTACGAATAATTGATTTTATTTCCATTTAATGTTTTCGATTATTGTAATGTTTATTTACTTAATCAGCAGTTTCGATGGTTATATTAGAAATATTTAATGATTATATATTTTATTAAATTTATAATTTTAAGTAGATCATCTTGTTTTCTTTTTATTTGAGTTTGTTCTTTAATAAATATTTCATATTTAAATGTCTGGAAATTGATGTTCATTTTTTAGACAATCTGCGGCTAAATTAGATTTGTAAATATGAATTTGTATATTTTTACACTATGATGTTTCCGATGACCAATACGTAATCCAAGATGGTGAGGATAAATGGCTATCCACAAACTAAATCTGTTATCAAAATGTTATGATTTGAACATTTCAATGGAAAAACTAAGACCATGGCATTCCTAGGGAAAGATTCGATTCGGACAAAATTGTAATTGAAAATAAAATTTTAGAACAAGTATCACATTTCAATTACCTAATATGTGATATTACATATGAAAAAGACAAAGATATTCTTAATAAAACAAACAACTTTCAAAGAATATGTGGGACATTACGGAGAACACTCAAAGAAAAGACCACGAAAGGAACACAATAAAATTCTATACGGTGATGGCAGTCCCCATGCTATTATACGGGTCCGAATCGTGGGCACCAAGAAAGAAAGATTATAGACAGATGGAAACGTCTGAAATGAAATATCTTAGATCTGTGAAAGGTTTATAAGATTAGATCACATAAAGAACGAAAATATAAGACAGGAATTAAAAGTACAACCAGTAACGGAACTAGCGAAAAACTATAAAAAAGGTTGGAAAGAGCATGTTATGCGCATGTCTACAAAAACAATTGCAAGAAAAATCTTGAATTATAAGCCAACCGGAAGAAGAAATGTTGGCAGACCGAGACGGAGATGGTGAAGCCGGAACAGGCAATCTGCCTAATCCTGGACAGATAGATGATGATGATGATATTTGTATTTATTTATTTTCCAATTCTATGCATTCTCCTCTTTAGCCTACAGTAAAGACTTCCATTTACAGTCTCCCTCCCATTTAGTATCCATCCTGCACGACAGAGAGCGAGTTTGGCTACGTGAACTTTTGCACTCCCCGTGTGAGCGATAGGACTGCGCAATGCTCTCGACATTTCCAGATACACATACCAGATATTTGTCAATTGTTCTGTAGGTATCTAATCAAATTTAGTCACGTATTACACCACACAAGCGAAGTGAAAAAGAGCCGCTTCCAAATCAGAGAAATTAGTGAATGTGACTTATTGTGCAATTGGTGACTTGTAATATTCAGTGCGACACTGTTAATCAGGTGACATTTATTGTTTATTGCCATAGTCAAAGTTGGACAAACGTGAACTTGAAGAATTGTTGTATACGGGTTTACATAGTACATAGGAAACATAATACATAGTTTACATAATACATACATAATTACATACGATACCCGATGTGCCGTAACTAGGGAATTTCGTTACGGCAACTTACAAATTTTTATTAAGTCAAATTTCGGCAATTAGAATTATGTATATATTTTTTTCCGTGTTGGACACACGCGCGCTATCTAGTAGGGATCGACGCAACTTGAGTTTCACGTTTCCGCTGTGAGGGGTCGGTGTTGATAGTTGCCTTGTACACGTTTTTTCTCTCTGCTGTTTCAGCCTTCGAAGCGGCGTGATGTTGCTCGCTCGTCTTCTGAATAAAGTTTGAATTTTTTTTTAAATACCGGGCGATTTATTTTTATGATGGCCGGCTGAGTAAAGAGATGTGCTCTGGGGTGTCTGCGGCCCGTTCATCCGTTTCCCGAGCGTCAGACCAGGATAAAATGTAGGAAAATCAAGGAACGTATACGGGGCTAATGTCCTATGCCAATCTCTACAGGTATGTCTGCAGAACAATGTTTCTCGTGTGCTGTGGAAGTGAAATTTTTGCAAAGAAAATTATTAACTTATTCCTATGTGTGCATGTGGCACTAATTGAGTTTCTCGTCAAGTGAGTTATCTTAACACAACAAAAAAAAAGATGAAAACTTTGCTTTAATTCTTGATGTTTTTTTTACTTGCTTAATATCTGGTATACCCCGGCTATTTTAATGATTGCTAATTCATTTCTGAACTCAAGTTTTCTTTCAAAATTCTGTGAACTGGACTGGCATCTTATATTTCTTTTAATAGTGAGGACAGCTTCTTGTGCTGTTAGTGAAGTGATAGTAATACCTTCTCTGCAAAGCTTTTTAAGATATAATGAAGTAACAAAAAAAAAACAAAAAAAAACTTTAAAAAACGAAATGTGTTAAGATACTGCTGGGGAATTGGTGTCTATTTAAACCTTGCAGTGGGAGAGCACTTCCCAGCGCTACTAGAGTAGAAGAATGCCTGGTTCCTTTATTTTCTCAGGGATAGTCTCTCAATATTTTTCTGTGTTCTCCATGTAACTATGTAACTGTTTGTGTGAAAATTGTTTAGTGAATGTAAGTCAAAAGAAAATGATCAAATCATATGTATTGTGTGCTCTCCTGGGCATAACAGGTTGTGAATGGTCCATCACATTGGGTCAAACTATGTTGTATCCCTACACATGTTGGGATTTCGAATTTGTTTTAATTCTCTGTGAGTTTCAAATTAATGTTAAAACATTTTTTTTGTATATTTATACCTTCATAAATCTAATGGAACTTAATAATATTGGCTCAGTTTAAAACATGTTGAATTAATTAAATATTAATTAGTTGTTGAGTGATGAGCATATATAAATAGTGTCAGGGATCTAGTCATTTGTATACCCACATGTGTATGTATAAAACATTTTACATTTTGAGAGACCTGTTTATTTAATATTTTTTTTATAATGGTGTACACTAGGATATCAATAAACCATTGAGCGATGCAAGTTTAGAAAAAAAATAATAATTGAGCACACATGGTGAATTTCTTACTCAAGAACATGATTACCAAATTATATTTTAATATTATACCTTTACTAATTATATTGTTGTTGTTCTTAATTTTGTTTATTGAGATGTTAGATGGTGCATGTCGTTTGTGATAATTAATTAAAATAGTTAAAATAGTACAACCAGAGAAAAGGAAAAAAAAAGAATAGAAAGCTTATTGTTATTAGATGTATTAAATTAAAAAAAAAAGTATCGATTTTTTTTATTTTATTAATGTTAATAATAAATCAAACAGTATTAAATTATTAATAAATTATTGTTATTAGACGTATTAAATTTTGAGAACCTCTGGATTTATTTCTTTTTTATTTATTAATGTTAATAATAATTTATTGGCAAATGTATCGAAATTACATTTTTGTAAAGGTTTTAAAATTTACCGGAGAGGTTTTGTTGCTTGATTATTGTTATTTCAAGTGAATACTTCTATATTCTGGGTACTATGAAGTACACACATTGTATATAAGATTGTAATGCTTTTGAAAGGAATTAGAGCACCAATAAATTTGTTGTTGTTGTTGAGTGTGGAAATTGAGGTCACCTCATTAATTCAATTGCCTAATGGTTCCCCAGCACGAGGCCTTTCTTCCACTAGGAGGCCTCCTCCTGGTTTTGAACAAGTGAGCCGGTCATCCAGGTAAGCTGTATAAATTACTTACACATTTTTTTAAGAATGTTAAATTCTGAAGTAGGGTTAATGTGTTGTGATGACAATGTTGAGTGGCTCACCGAATGAAATTTTATAAAACTGTGGTTTTCCCCACATTCCTGTATGCTAGTGAGACATGGACTCTTGGTAAAAGGGTCGTGCAGAGGATTCAGGCAGCCGAAATGAAATTTCTAAGAGGAACGCAAGGTTGTTCTCTCCTGGATCGAAGAAGAAACGAGGATATCAGACGCGATTTAAACATTGTATCATTGCACCAGAAGATTGAAGACTACAGAAGGGGATGGGTGTAAACACTTGAATCGCATGCCTGATATCCGTCTACCTGTGGCTGCCTTGGGTTATCACCCTACTGAGAAGAGATATGTCCGTAAACCGAGGAGGAGATGGTTTCCGTAACAGGTCTAAGGCCTAGTACTTGGAGTGGTGATGATGATGAGTATTGCACAGTTGTTTTATTTATTTAAACTGCAATTGAAACTGTAATCTGGGATTTCATCTGGTGTCAGTTAATCTCTGTCAGCTGTTCCGTGCGATCGCCGAAACAATAAAACCGACACATACTTTGAGAATTGTTATGAACTGTATTAAATTAATATTATAGTGAGAGGTACTACTCCACAACATACAAAAGCTAAAAAAATGGATTTGTTAGAAATTCTAAAAATTAAAAAAGCAATAAATAATAACAAAAATTTAACAAATGAACATACTGAATTCTGTGTATCTCCTTCAGTAAAAGCTGTTATTTAGTTTAGTAAATTTTATATTTTGCATTTAGATTTTATTTAGTTCAGTTAAGTTTATATTTCGCATTCAAATTATATTTAGTTTTTACAGACACTTGACCTTCCCTTAGCTCCTGCAACCCCCCTCTCCATCTTCACACCTCACACATGTTCCAATAATACACGCCCTAAACAGATGTGAACCACACTCTTACATCATCTGTTTAGTGTTCACTCATCTCTTTGACAATGGCTTAAGAAGTCGAAACAGCTGTCAGAGTTAAATAAAATCTGTGAAACGTACCAAGTGTTTATATATTTTTAAAAACCTTTGTATTAATAATTATGTTTCACCAAGTGCCCAACGAGTCATCAGTTAATATCATTATCGTGAGAGACCTGACTTGTCGTCGTCTTCTTTCGTTTTTAATTAGGACATCAAACTCATGAGAAAAAAGGTGGTTTTCCTTTCGATTTGATGACAATGTAAATCGCTCATCGAAAGCGTTTACCGGGAGTTATTAGTCTAGCGAATAGCAACTAATGGCGTTCTACTTAATGAAGTAACAATCCACTAAAAGAACGTTCATTAACTAAGGGACGCCACAAAATATAACCAACTTTACTGGTTTATCGAACGGATGTTTCAGCTGCCACTAGAATATAAAGTTTTTCTCTACAAGGCTCTACTTCGATTGTATGGGCTACCGGCATGCCGCTCTGAGGTTCGGCTGAAGTGGTATAATCGTCGTGATAAGTGGTAAGTATAAGTGGTGAAACGTCGAGATAATCCAACATTTTCGGTAAAGAGACTCATTATTGACTCACCATGATACATGTCCAACGCTACATACATCGCGAATTTCTCATTACCTCTGTCAGTGAAACAATCAAGATATACGAAGCCAAACATGCCGACAGACTTGGTGTAAACACACCAACGTGCCAACGTTCTTGATAACAAAATAAGGCTTAGGATGAAGAGGTTCAGACCTCAAATTTAGAAAAACATGGAGTGTTCATTTCAGGTGGCATGTTACCTAAGGACGTTTGGCTATTCAAGCCTGTTGGACACCGAAGTATAAGAAGACCTATAATGCGTTGATGAGTCTAATATATTCCTTTGGGACCGGAACAGGTGATTCACCTAGTCCATGATAGAAGAAGAAGAAGAAGAAGAAGAAGAAGAAGAAGAAGAAGAAGAAGAAGAAGAAGACGACGAATTTAGAAATCAGATTCAAACCATTCTAGTGACTCTGTTCCTAGTCTGCTGTTATAATTAGACAGTACGTTCTGTTGTGATGTTATACAGTTATGTTACAATTGTGTCCTGTTATAATAGTTATCTACAATCTGGATATTATAATGCATACGATATTAATAATAAATAATAATGGCTCCCATGTGTACCACCGAAGTAGCTTAGAAGTAGGCAGGGTAGGCTGCCTAATGTGAGCCGTACGGCATACAAGGAAGGCAGTGTGGCCAGCACTACGCTTCAGCCGCCCATTATTATCCCCAGGATGTTATCTCAACTATTCATTTTCAACAGGCTGAGTCGACCTGGGGGCTGATAAACGCACCTTGATTTTATGGTGCGGGCCCGGGAATTGAACCCGGGACCTCTAGATTAGTAGCCAGGTGCCATACCCACTGGTCTACTGAGCCGCCGCATACGATTTTAAAAAACATAAAATTTGATATAAAATCTTAATTAATGCGTGTAACTAATCTTAGTTAATATTCCACTGGAGTAACACTGGATATGTCACTTTGTATTATCAAACATGATGCTTCTTAGCTCATTGATGTAGACTAGTGATGAACATATAAATCCTAATATGGTTTCCATAACATCAATCGTCTGATGCGCTCGCAGCGTGTGTACGTGTACGTGTGTGGGGGGGGGGGTGCGCGCGCGCGCGCTTGTGTGTTAACAAGTAGAATACAATTTATTTATTCAGGGCAAAAGCCAACGCGTTGGTTGTCAACCTACTGCATGTAGCGTACTGCAGGTGAATAAGGTTTCGTTATGTGTGGGATGTCCGTTGTTTGAATCCACAACGTGCTCATGGTCAAGCTGATCCTAATACGCGTATGAATGTGTGCGCTCTAGTCCTATACTGTCTGCGATTCATCTGTAAAATACTTACCTATTCAACTCTTACGAACTCTATCTCCCTGCTCTCACGGGGTAGACAGGGATCGATTTGTTTCAAATCGGTCTCGTACATATTTTCTCTTCTCCCAAATCTTCTCACATCCTTGCACTTAACCCAGTGGCGGCTGGTGTTATGGTTGCAGCGTTGCACAACCGCCAATATAGAATAACTAAACAACAAAATAATATACAAAAACATTAAGCAGCTAAAAGTATCATCAATTTCAACGGAGAGCGTATTAGATTCTACGCGGCAATGTTCGCGTACAATTCAAAAGTGGCGCGCAGGTTGGTAGTTGTAGCCCACTTGCAGCTTCAACGGTATATGGCAGAGCCATGGATGTTAATATAACTGGATGCCCGACAGGGCGCTCTCTAGTGAAGCAAATCAGATCACGGCAGCCATATTTAAAGCGGGCAAAAAAAGGTAAACAGACGTGGAGTTAGGTTGATTTGTGCGGACCTTTTGGAGTGTAAATTGATTTAATGCTTGCTTGACTTATGACTTCGAAAAGAATACAAAATACGAAACTAACATACAAACAACATACTTTCCAACATAGAAACTAAAAGTCTTTCAGCATAATCTGACACGTAATTATATGAGTAAATAACCGAACAATGTCTACAGTCAGATCTAGCTAAACAGTCGTCTAATTGCTTCTGCGTTACAGTATAAAATTATTACATCTCACTGCATACAACAACAAGGTGTACACAAACAGAAGGTGTAGTCCCATTTCTCCCAGACGCAAAATGTTTAGCAAACGCATGAAATCAAAGTCGAGCGAAATGGCTTATAATGCAAACAAGATTTATTTAGTCACAGAATACAACCAAATATGTAATTAAATAAGTTTTGTTATAATCGAGTTTCCATTGATTTTTGACGAATTTTGAAAATCACAGAGTTCTAATTAATTTTATTCAGTAGTGGAATTTTTAATTTCTTACAAATCACGATATTGGCCAGCAAAACCTAATGCCTAAGTTTTATGGTAATCTATGGCTAACACTTACATTCATTGTCAATAAGTTTACACATTCATTCTGTTTATTATCATTATGTACTCTCTTCTAAAAGCCATTATCAAAAAACACAAGTTGTGAATGAATAATCAAAAACCTGTAAAACTATTAATAACCATTTTACTGGGTTGGCCACATTTCTGAGAACAAAGTAAGGATACCAGCATACTGGGTTAGATTCTGTGTGTTTTTCTTGTTTTATTTTGAATATCATTTTTGAAAGGAAGAAAGCAGCTTATTTTATATAGATTGATGATAATAATAATAATAATATAATAATAATAACAACAACAACAACATCAGTTAATAATGGCTTTTTCTGGTGGTATGCAGTACTGGTACATTTTTAAGCCCAAATTTCTCAAGATTTATAATTTCATTTATCTCTATAGAATTTTCCAAACTTTTACATCGATCTACCTCCCCCGGATTTGAACTCGCGAGTTCCTGGTGAGTACCGGTACCTTTTCATACAGATAAATAGCCCTAATAATAATGAAAGTTGGAAATGCAGCCTTTTATTTCTAATTCTTCGTTGAGAAACTTTTATTTTTAAATTTCATTTTACGTCCCCATAACACTATGATCCCACGGTGTCGGCCAATAAATTCTTTGATTACGAGTGGAAATAGAAACAGATTTAACAGGTAAGTGAGAATAACTATTCGGGCTGATGGGTTTGACAAAAAATCATATTATTCAGGACGTACCGTAGCATGTATTTATCATCAAAAAATAATTAATTGTCGCGTAATTAATGGCACAATTGTGTACCAGTTGTATAGGTAGAACTGTGGGCTCGAGATCTCTTGCCCGGGTTAAAGATGGCGGAGTGACGTCACACTTGCTTCAGCTCTCGCAAGCATACAGGGTTGGCAGTCGGGCATCCAGTTAGTATATAAACATTCATGGGCAGAGCTTACTATACAAACATATGTTTGGACGTGCTCTACTCTTCACAACACTAGACCTTAGCCCCTGACGCGTACCGACTGCTTCGTTTATTTCCGTAACTCTTCGTAGAGCTGAGTAAGGCGCGAATACTATCCAATTTTTACCCAATGCTACGAGCAATGTTGATGACAGTAGTTCGCTATATCGCTAACGTGACTATCAAATAAAACTGTCTCCGTAGTTCGTTTTATAATATACATTTTTATTTCATTTAAATTATCCGTGCGTCTGTTCATCGAGTTTGTTGTGTGATATTCATTTGTTAATTTTGTGTGTGTTCATAAACTAGTTCTTATACCTTTTTAATTTTTGGTTTATTAAATTGAGTGAGCTTAAACAATACTTACGTTCGGAGTGCGGTAAGGATTGTGAAAATGTAGAGAATCTTAGCCAGCATTCGAAATTACATCCCGAAAAAGTAAACAGTGAAGTGCCGGTTTTGAGCAGCTTGAAGTCACGTACACATCAATGTAACATCTGTGATAAACAGTTTAAGCATGGATCCACATTGGAGCGTCATGAACGTGAATCCCACGGTGCAGGGGTATCAGCACCGAATAAAGTTAAGTGCCCCTTATATGTTTTTGCAGCAACGAAGGAACAAGCTTTACTTGAACACTTCGAATTACAGCACAACATATCAGTGAAGTGCGAAAGTAAAGAAGTTAATTCCTTAGAAAGTTTCTTTGAGTGGAAACAAGAGATTGAAAAAAAAAAAACGTTTTCAAGATACGTGGCTCTCATTCTGCTACCGACAGCACAAAGAAACATTATTATATATGCCATAGGTCCGGGCAATTTGTGTCTGAAAGTAAAGGTAGTCGGCACTTAAAATTACAAGGAAGTACCAAAATCAATGCTGTTTGTCCCGCAAGCATTCGCGTCACTGAAACTGAAGATGGTACCTGCAAGTTTACATATGTGTCAACTCATGTAGGTCATCTAAATGACTTAAGCCATTTAGGTCTCACAGACTGCGAAAGAAAAAGTCTAGCTGTGGATATTGCAAATCAAATACCACTTCAAGCAATACTTAATAAAACACGTGATTCTGTGACAGGCTGTAAATTAGAAAGAATTAATTTATTAACCTGTACAACATCGAGCACGCATATAATTTATGCTCGAAGTCGGTGAGACATCAAGAGGATGGTACAAGTGTTGAATCGTGGGTCAACGAAGTCAATTCCAGTGATCAGCCTTGTGTATTATTTTATAAGCCTTAAGGAGTCGTCGCAGAAACTCACCCAACTTTAAAAAAAGACGATTTTATATTAATTATAATGAACAGTGCACAGAGTGGAATACTGAAGAAATATGGCAGTGATTGTATATGCATTGATGGCACCCACGGTTCGAACAGTTACGGTTTTGAACTAATAACCCTACTTGTTTTGGACGACATGAGACAGGGATTTCCTTGTGCTTTTCTCATATCAATTCGAACTGACGAAAAAGTCCTTTCTTTGTTTTTTCAGTACATCAAGGCAGAAGTAGGGGAAGTTTTACCGAAAGTGTTTATGTCCGATTTGGCTGAATCCTTCTATAATGCGTGGATAACAACAATGCAAGATCCGGGGCAATGAGACTGTACTGCAGTTGGCACGTTGACAGGGCTTGGAGAAGGAATATTAGTTCCAAAGTAAAAGGCAAAGAGAAGCAGGGTGACGTTTATAGAATAGTCAGGACATTAATGCAGGAGAGAGACTCTTCTGCATTCGAACGAATTCTGCCTGAAGCAATTAGGCGACTACTTGATGATCCAGACACTTCTGAATTCGGCACTTATTTTGCTCAAACGTACTCAAAAAATATTCAGTCTTGGGCCTACTGTCATCGACTTCAAGGAGGTCTGAACACCAACATGCATATCGAAAGAATGCACCATACAATTAAATATGTATATTTACACGGCACAAATGTAAAACGTTTGGACAAAGCGATAATTGCTCTAATGTCTTTCGTCCGCGATAAGTTGTTTGATAGTCCTATTGTCTTAAGCAAAGGCAAATTAACTAGAAAGTTGAAAGACATTAGAAAAATACATAAGCCCGTCACAGAAATCGACACTAACCTAATTATAAGAGAAGAAACAAGCAGCGGGTGGAAAGTACCATCGTCTTCTGGCGTGAAAGAGGTGTACTTAGTACATGAAAATGATGTGCAGTGCAAATGCAATTTAATCTGTGTAGACTGTGATGTGTGTATACATAAATATTTATGGACGTGTCTCGTAGATTCATGTATTAAGTGGAATATGTGTATACATATTCATGCTGTCTGCAGGATTAACAAAGCAGGGCGTAGTTTGGAGTCGAATGTTAATAGTAACGAAGACGATAGTGACGATCAATTGTTTGTGCATACGGAGAACGAAATTGATACGACGGAAAAACAAGAAATTTTATCGCAAGTCAGCAGAAGAGAAAGTTTTTTGACATCTATGGACACTCAAAAAGAAGCACTCAAATGCGATTTAACTGAATTAGTTAACAGTGTAACCACATTAGAAGAACTGGAAGTGATTAAACGACAAACTGCTACTTTAAAAGCTACATTAAGTGCAATTCGCTCTCGCGTTGCAGTTGAAGATATCCCCAGCTGTTCGACTTCTCAGAAAAGAAATATCGTGCCACAGAGGAGACTTCATTCCAGCAAAAAAAAAAAACGAAATTAATACACGGTACTGTTATGGTAAAGCCCAAATGAAACCGACGTGTAGAACACTGCTCTCCTCGATGCTGCAAAAAAATGATTGTTATAAAGTTAGATTTTTAATCATTTTTAAATTTGATAGTTGAAGAGTCATTTATACGTTATTCATGAAATTATTAAATATTCAGCGCGTGTGTATTTAATGTGCATATAGAACTATGTATTTAATTGTGTAGTTTTTCGTAAATAATTATCGAGTGTTTCGTTCCAATGATTGTCGCGCGTATGTGAACAATTAGCCCTCCCGTCCACTGGAAGCGACTACGGGACCACGCGATTACGTCCGTAGTAGAGCGACTGATCCCAATGCAAAGAGTACAACGGAACCGCGTCCATTGCAAGCGACTTTGAGCGACCGACTTCCCGCGACTATAGCCGACAACAGGCAACAAGCGACTGATCCCTCTGGAATGGGATTAGTCGCTTGTAGCCGCCAGTAAAGTAACAACCTCGAGTTTGTTTAAACTACAATCGTCCCTCGTCCTCTATAATCACGGATGTAAATAATGAAAAATTAATCAGTGCCGTTTTTGAGAAAACTCCTTTGTAGGACATGAAAGACAAAAGATACCATTCTCGAGACATACAAAGAAAACTATGGGCCAAAGTTGCAGAGGAAATGGGAGTGGAAAATGGTAAGTAGTCTAATTGAAACTTATTATAATTAAAAAACCTTCATCAGAAACTTTACCCAGACTATCTTTTTCGATTTGTATTTTCGAATTAGCCTTAGTTATCAAAACGACCTTTTATGAGTTTTTTTTTCTGAAGTGTCTAATTAAACATAAATAATGGGATGAAATATTTAAATAATCATTAGAAAGTGCGTTTTTTCCTATTATATTTTTATTTTTTATTTTTAGAAATTCCCATGCGAAACAGGTTGTAACTTCCTTTTTACTAAACGAACAAGAGACGGTAATTAAATTCAAAGAAAGACATCGAAATGAGAGAATTCCCGGAAACAGCACGTGACAATTATTCTTTACAAATTATTCTGAATATTGTCAAATTGTTTGGATGAAAAATCTTCCAAATGAACATTATGTTAACGTCTTGGAATACACATTTACGTATTCCCATTCATTTATTATTTCTTGTTTTCATTCGAATTATTATTCCTAACAAATTTTCACAACCACGACGAGATAAAAACATCAATGATTTTTCGAATGAATTTATACGAAACAAAGGCTGTTTCTATTTTACAAAAAAAAACCGCAACTTAGACACTTATATTATCAATTATTATTATCAATATAATAAAAATACAATAAAATTATATATTATTATTATCAATCATTATTATTATTGTTTGTTTATTATTACATGATGAAATAAAGCATGAAACTATTATAAAAAGAATAACTATACATTTTCAAAATCGTGTTCGTGTTCACAGAAATATGGCAAAAATTTGTCTCTCATCACATAAGCGGTAGTGACGCTTCTGTTTTCGCCTAGTGAAGAAAATCTGGCGTGAGCATCACTGTTTTCTGATTGTGCTTGTTCATATGATACAGCCTGTTGTTCACCTTCCTTATCAATAACAATATTATGCAGCAAACATATAATACAGTTAATAATCGTGTCAACGAATTCGGGCTGAACCTCAATACTTTTGTGAAGCACTCGCCACTTGGCGCTGATGATACCAAACGCACACTCAATAACGTGCACTCAAAGAAAGACGCTTATTAAAACCTGTTTCTGTTGGCCCAAGTCGTGATGCAGGAAAAGGTCTCAACAAGTAGGTTTTAAGCGGATACGCTTCATCCCCCAAAAGAACATGCGGAACTTTAATATTCGTTCCAGGCAATGCGGCAAGCTTTTGATTGCATAGCTCACCTCTTTCAAGCCTTCCAGAAAGTTTGGAATTAGAAAAAATACCACCGTCACTCTCCTTGCCATATGCCCCCATATCAATGGTAATGAACTTGTAATCGGGCCCTTGTAACACAACGGAGAAGTACTGTTTATAATTTCTGTACATGCTGCCAGAATTATCCGGATTTCGTATGCGCACGTGTTTCCCATCGATGCAACCAACACAATTCGGGAATTTCCACTTACTCCAAAACCGTTCTACTATGGACTCAAGCTGTTCACCTGTGGGGGGAAATGGCATATATATTTTGGACCAACTGTTCCCAAATCTATTTCTTTTATGAATTCGCTAACTGCTACAATTTTTATTGTTCGACAAAGCTTTTCGTCATCACTGACATCATCAGGTCTTAAACAACACGATGTTCCCAATCGCCTTGCATATTTCATTAACTATTCTTCCAACCGTTACGTCTGAGATTCTACATGAATACCCCAGCGTCTTGAATGAAGACCCTGTTGCCAAGTACCTGTAACAATACACATAACACAACGTTACTACTTACCTATTACTACCTTCATATTACTACTTACTTATTACTACTTACTTATTACTACTTACTTATTACTATTTACTTCTCACACTAGTTTACTAATTTAATCCTTCATTTAATCATAAAACAATAGCACCATTCATAATAGAAAACTAAATTTTGCCGTTTATCAGTACTTTGACCAAACGTCATGTTTTGTGTTTTAGTGGCAGAGGTCAAGAAAAAATGGAAGGGGCTTCGTGTGTTTCGACGAGAGCATAAAAAGGCCCACAAGTCTGGAGATGAAGCACCGAGTGAAATTTGCTCTTCATGGCCGTTCTACGATCAGATGATGTTTCTTTCCGCCATCATTTATCACAGAGATCTTAAAGGAAATATCGCATCACCACAGAAAAGTGATTCGTCTACAACAAAAGACTCCTCCAAAGGGGATGAAGACGTCTTAACTGCACTATGTTCTGATGAAGAAGACTGTTCACCTAACACCACTGCAATTGGGCCACACGCTAAACGACAGAATATGATGCAACCGCTACCTCCTGCAACCGCTACCAAATTCCGAATCAATAAAATGAACGAACGAAAGCCTGATTGTGGCGAAAAATTTTTGGAAATAGAAAAGGCAAAGTTAGAATTACTCGCAGAAAGTAAAGCTGTAAGGGACGATAGCGATTATCAGTTTTTAATTAGCCTTTTCCTTATATGAAAAAGGTTCCTGACAATAGAAAATTGGCTGTGAGAAACAGGATTCAGCAAGTTTTTATTGATGACGACGAACTACGTGACAATTCTATGCACATCGCTACGGTACATGGTTAAACACCAACCCCGACGTCGTCATGGACCACTGGTTCAACACCTGACTCAACCCCCCACCCGATGATACGGTTCAAATGGCATAGACTACATTGGACAATATTTCGGTAGCTTTTCAACATGAAATACGAAGATAAACTATTTTTTTATACATAATTTTGTTCAATTTTGTTCAATACCTTTGTGCTTTGGTCTGTTAAAAATAATAAAGCTTTTTGAAAGTGATTACTTTTTTATTTTACTTAATGTCACAGCAAATCGTTCCAGGGGTGTTATTGTCTCCCTTAAATTCGACGTTTTGGCGATTGATGGCTCTACAGCATTCAACATGTAATGAAACGTCTCTGGGCGCATCCGATAATAATCAAAGAATCTCTCGGGGGTCTTTCTCCAAATCGTTGTGCAGATGATGGAATTCTCCCATTGACTTCCGTTTATCTAGTATTGAGTTTACCCAACAGCGATGCTTTCTTTTTCGTTCTAGCATCCGACGCCTCATCAGGTAAGGACTCTCCAAAAAGTAAAGTTACTCCTCAGTATCAATTTTAAAGATTCTATAGAGTTTTTTAATGATTTTCATGACACATCTACAGGCACCGATACAGTGAGCTCGGGGTACAGACGCCAACTGACAATCGCACGAAGTAGCCTACAGTGGACGACCCTAGTAGTAGGTAGTCGCATGAATCACAAATTCATCTGTTGTCGCGTGGTCGCGTAGTCGCTCGTAGTCTCTTCCAGTGGACGGGACGCCTAACGATTCATCCTGAAGCAGCAGCTTACGAAGTATTAAAAGTCTTACGTAACCGGAACATATCAGCTGCGAGTGTAGTCAAAGGAGGTAAGCATTTTTAAACAATACAAACATAAATATAAATTCAGTTGTATGCGTCATAGTTTGGCGCGAAAGTAAGTTCCGTAAAAATCGTGTTGCTCAATAATGTTCGTCATCAGTAGGGCCTATGTGTCAGGTTGCCAGCTGACAACGCAGTAAACCTGTACGAATATTTACGGAAAGACGCGAATATAGACGAAGCAGTCGGTACGCGTCAGGGGCTAAGGTTTAGTTTCACAACTGCCCAATGTTCCCAATGTAAGCTGGGCGGTTGCAAAGTTTCTCAGCGCTCCACCAGTACCTACTAACGACAACTGACATCAATTTCTACCAAAACTCAAATACTTTAGGAGGCATCGAATCAACATGACTGCCAATGAATACGCCGTTTAAAACACGTTTGAAGTAAGCGAAAAACATCTTGATCTAAGACTTTCACGCCCCGCATCAACATTAATCAAATGAGCATTAGCTGGGCTGTTAGGTCGTGCCAGGCGTTTCGGCCTCAACATCTACAGTGGAAAAGTATTCTAGCTGTTGTTCGCCAAATAACCCTAGTACTCGTTTGAAAAAAAAACTTTTTACCACATTTACACAATACCAAGTTAATATGTTTGGATGAGATTTTGTTAATAATAGTGTAGGAATTATTATTTTTGCATAAAAATTTAAAAGTTTGGGCGCGACAGCAAGTTTCACAGACGAACAATCTGCATTGTCAAATACAAATAATCGACTATACATAAACGTATATTACTAAACAAGATATGCTGAAACAGACGATACGAAAACGACAGACAAAACATGTGCTCAAAATAATAAAAGACAGAAAAATGTATATGTGTAAATAAATGACTGTACGATTAATATATCAATTGACAAAAGCAACGAATCATGCAAGAAAATTTAAACACACAGTTACTATTCCGGTATCATGGGGAGCAATATTGGCTAGATATTCTACTGGGGATAAAATGATACTCCAATGGCTCACCGTAATTATGAATGACTTAAAATGCTGTGTTTTCAGTTTCATCTGAGCATGCTTTATTTTAAGAAATGTTTGTTCTGTGTTAATTTAAGAAGCAAAGTAAAGTACGAGAATGTGAAAAACAAGACGTGCGTCATAACAAACATACGTGGAATTGAACAAGGCCTGTCGCTGGATAATCGTTGGGCACATACATGGGCGGAATTTCACCTACGAGATTGGGGGGCGGGCAATATCTATCTTCGAACCTTTTTTTCTTCGAACCTTTTTTTTTAGCAAACCGAGGGTGAAACCGTTCCTCATTGAGGACTCACTAGAAAGGCAGGAATTGTTGGTGGCAATGTTCGGGTGGAGGCGTTGGGATTACCCCCAAAGACACGCTGGAGATAAATCTAACTTCCGAACGGGCAGAAAGGTAGGCTAGCAAGAATTCTAACGTCAGAATGGTGCGGAAAGGCTGGTTAGCGAGAATGCTAACCTCCGAACAAAGAGAGAAAGATAAGCTCTCTAGCCCGCCTTTCTGCTCGTCTGTCAGCCCATTAGGAGGTTATATTTTTGCTAGCCCTTCAAAAGACACACATACACAAAAACGCGCACACACACACACACACACACAAACACACACGTCCACAAACGTGTGTAAACACATGCACGCACACAAAAATATGAACAAATTAAACAATCTGGAGGGGATCTCGGTTCTTCTACTGCCTAAGGGCCCCCAAATTGGTTAAGCCAGCATTGGATGTAATAATTCCCGGGGAAGTTCTTTATTTTACCTAGTGGTTAACGTAACATTACATATAGCTTGAATAAGTTAAACTACCGTACGTAAAAAAAAATCTAGATTTTAAAAGCCTTTCAATGCCTTGTTAAATACTATACAAAGCTACGGCTCACTGATTTGTAATTTATTTGATAGATATTGGATTGGAGGGGCAAGTGCCACCCCCCTTGCCACTCATGAATTCCGCCCATGGGCACATAAGTTGGAGACCTCGGACTGACGCGTAATGGAAAGAGAGCGTTAAAATGATTGCCACCAAACTGATACAAAAAGCAGAAGATTTACAAGATTAGAAATCAAGTTTTAGTAGAGAATCGACAAAAATGGCTGAATGATGATTATCCATCTGCTTTACTGACTGCTCCCTTCTAGTCTAGACTGTTCACACTACAGGCGGTAGCTGCAATAAGGGCCTAAAGTATTATGGGCCTTTTTTGCAGAGAACGTTGTAATAGATTCTCCATACTTTAAAATATAAGATCCATACATTTTCACACGATAATTTTGATTTTTGATGTTAAAAAACACGGTAGAAGCCGTTAAGTCACCTGATGTTATGGGCCCTTCTTGAATAGAACAATTGAGTTGTAGAGGTGAAACAGTATTTGATAAGAGTATTTTGTTTTAAAAGGTGTTTGGATTTCTTAAATAATGCTATCAAACAGGGAAATTGTTTTAAGTGAGTATAAAAAGGTCCTTATTTCAGGCAATTTAGTGTGAATATGTAACAGGAACTACAGAGGAGTAATCCTTCATATAAATTATGTGCATCTATATTAAGAACACGTCTGAATGCAATAACGGAGACCACGCTTTCAGAGGCCCAGAGCGGTTTCAGGAAGGGCAGACATCTGTATACCCGCAGACCCCGCGTTGCGGGGGGGCCCACACCTCTGAACGGCCCAAGGGGGCCCAATAGGAAAAAAATCCAAACAAAGGTTTGCGACTTTCAAAATACCTCTCCTCTCTCTCCTGGTTGCAGCACATATGAAGAAATATCAAGAGAATCAGGTACCGGTACCAATACTTATTCCTGCGATATTGATATCGGTCATGATCATGAAAAAAAATCCATTAAAAATTACAAGTGAAAATCTTGAATCGTCCACTTCATCTTTACTGATTGCAAATGAAATTAATGATGATGAATTAATCACTTCATTGTTGAAGTGTGAAAATCCAACTGATAAGGCTCATTTTGGTAATTTAAAGTTATCAGACAAGCTTAAACTCTTTTTGTCAAAACAGGAACCTGTCAACCAAAAGGACCATTTCCTAAAAATGACAAGAATAGATCATTTTCCATTGTTTACTACAAAACAGTTACAGTTGGTGGACAGTCATTGCATAATAAGTGGCTAAACTACTCGCAAACACTGGACTGTGTGTATTGCCTACCTTGTTGGCTGTTTACAAAAATAGGAGCAAAAAAAAGTGGCTGGGTCACTGGTAATAAAGATTGGCAGGGCTTATCTAAAAAAATAACAACACACGGCAAATCTGAGCAGCACATTTTGGCTTGTATAACTTTTCATCAGTGGGAAGAGATGAAAAGAATAGATGATACTATGGATTCAGAAAGAAAAGCTGGGCAAAAATTTTGGAATCTGGTCTTGGAGAGGCTCATTGACATAACCGTGATGCTCGCAAAAAATGCCCTTGCATTTAGAGGCTCTGAAGAACACAGTGGGAACTACGATAGGAATTTTTTATCAACTGTGCAGCTATTAGCTAAGTACGATCCTATCATGGCCCAAGTGCTAAGTACACCAAAAGGACATACAAAGTATTTAAGTCACGACATACAAAATCAAATTATAAGTTGCGTATCTTCTCAAATTAAAACTGAGCTTATTGAGAAAATACATAAAGCACAGCATTTTTCAGTAATAATTGACACAACACAGGATCTGTATAAGAAAGACCAGATGAGTTTTGTAGTTCGATATGTCGATTTATCTCAAGCTGTAGATCAAATAAGTGAAGGGGAAGGCGTTTTTGAAAGGAAAAAAGTAAAAATTAAAGAATCTTTCGTAGGATTTTTTCATGTGAAAGACCCTACTGCCGCTGGCCTTTCTGCAGAAACTGTCACCAGTTTGGAAGGATGGGGTTTAGATACGAAAAAGTGTAGAGGACAAGGGTACGACGGAGCTGCGGTGATGAAAGGAGCTTATTCCGGGGTACGGAAAAGATTGAAAGATATTGAAGAGCTGGCCGTATATGTTCATTGTTCAGCACATAATCTGATCTTAGTAATCAATGATGCAGTTGGAAGCGTCACAGATGTAGCCAACTATTTTGCAATATTGCAGTCTTTATATGTGTTTTTCGGTCAGAGTATTAACCGATGGGACGTCCTGTTATCTTTAACAGGTGAATCTGATGTAACGCTCAAAAAGCTTAATCCCACAAGGTGGGCATCTCGCCATGAATCAATTTTAGCAATCAAGTTGAGGTACCCTGATGTTATGAAAGCCCTGAGAGAAATTTCGTTAAAGAGCAAAAAGAAGGACGAGATATCAGAAGCAAAGCGCCTTACAAAGCTTCTAGACAGCTACCAGTTTGTATTTTTAACTGTTCTTCTGTCAAAAGTGTTCACACACATAGTGTTGCTTCTAAATGCCTTCAAGGAACTGAGATGGATCTTGAAAGAGCAACAGCCGTTCTCCAAAGCGTTGATTGTAAGTTGAAGAAATTGAGATCTAGCTACTTGGAAGTGAAAGAAGAAGCTGCAGGGGTTGCTGCAAAATGGAATGTAGACGCAATGTTTCCAGGCAGCAGACAGCCAAAGATCAAAAGGCACTTTGACGAGTTAGCAGAGGATTACAGGTTTTGTGACAGTGAACATAAGTTCAAAGTGAATGTTTTTCCCCTTTCTTGGACAATGTAAATGGACAAATTCTTAACGTGTTTTGTCTTTTCGAAATTTAACAGAAAATTTTTCAGTTTTGTTTCCTCAAGTTTTACTTGCTTTGTCAGAAGATGAAGTTGTTTCAAGAGCGGAAAGACTGCAAACCAAATACAAAAGTGATATTGGTCCGACTCTTCCTTTAGAACTAGTTTCACTTCGAATGGGCTTACAATCCGAAATTAAACAGTTGAACTCAGCATATGATCTTGTTAATCTTCTTTAGACAAAGCTTGACACAATAACGTCTAGTTATCCAGAAGTTTTGACTGCCTTGGTTTTATTTTTAACCTTGCCCGTCACAGTTGCGGCAGCAGAAAGATCTTTCTCCGTTTTGAAGAGGATGAAATGTTATTTGAGATGTTCGATGAGCCAAGAAAGATTAAGTGACTTAGGCATGATTGCAATTAACCAAGAAGTTACATCATCACTGGATAAGAGAAAACTGATCGAACGTTTTTCTTTAATGAAAAAGAGGAAAACTGATTGTTTCTGAATGTGCCCCAAACCGAATTGTTTAATAGTCGTAAGTTTCTTTTTTAACAATAATTCTATTTCTGTGTTAAAAATTACATTTCTATTTTTCAATACTTTTCTAAAAAAAAGGTACTTTTAAAAATTAAACAAAATGTAGTATTTCGCAAAGGTTATTTTGTGGAAGATGGTTCTTTTATAGTTTGCAACTAATTTTGTTCCTGTAAATAAATGTTTTCATATAAAATGCAAATTTTATTTCATTTACGCCTGTCATATGCTATCAGTAAACACACACACACACACACACACACACACATATATATATATATATATATATATATGCAGTGTCGCTTTTATAACTGGGCAGATGCCCAGGGGCTCACAGAAGGGAGAAATTTTAAATTAAAGCCAACAGCGAGTTTAGTGAAATCGGGTTTTTTAATGATTTTTGTAACAACGTTGTGAATACAGCCTAATACAGGCCTACTTACGTAGCTAATTTAACTTTTCATCACAACTACCAATGCGTTACACACGTAAAACCTCTGTGTGAGTTAACAGTCCTGAGCCTGTAGAGCAAGTGATACACACACACACACACACACACACACACACACACACACACAATAAGCGTAGAATTCAGGTTTGGGATTGTTTTCATCATACGATTAACATACAAATAATTATCGCATGTATTTGCGTGATATTAATGCAGATTTTCCAATGCACAGTACTAGTACATATTTGTACTGTTGCAATATAAATATAAGAGTTGGTAAGGCAATTGATAAAGTACTCAAGTACTCATGAAAAAATTGGTCTGTTTTTGGCTATAGGGTGGAGGCCCTTCCTGATCTTTTGCAGGAGGGCCCAAAATTTATAGATCCGGGCCTGAGGGCAGATCATGTTTAGATTGTATATATTTACAATAGCCCAGCTCATTGAAAAGCGTAGAGAGTATCAGCTGCCCACATACATAGCTTTCATCGACTTCGAGAAGGCGTTTGACAGAGTGAATCGGAGCAAATTATGGGCAGTAATGGCAAGGAAATGGATCCCACAGCATCTAATCAGAGATTTACAGAGAATAAAATCTTTATGTGGAGAGTAAAATCTTAATAGAAGCAGGGAAACAAAGAACAGCTCATAGAGTTAACCCGATCGATTGTGGAATGCGACAAGGGTGTCCATTATCACCTTCTCTTTTTAATTTATATATTGACGATGTCATACAAAACTGGCAGATGTGTCTCCAGAACATTTTATGATTGGTCACTCTACAATTGACACTTTGTTGTTTGCGGACGATCAGGTTATTCTGTCGGACTCGGAAGACAGATTGCAGATGGGGATACATTTGTTAAATCGGATCTGCAAAGACTCTGGATTGCAGATATCCACACGTAAGACCAAGGTGCTGGCTTTTCGTGAAACTGATCCCGTACGGGGAAAAATTGTTATAGATGGTACTGTACTGGAACAAGTTAGCAATTTTGAATACCTGGGCTACAGTGTGTCTTACAATGCAAGCAACGACGTTGTGAATAAGTTGCATAAGTTCAACCTTATGTGCGGGGCCATTAGGCGAACCCTTAAGTCAGCAAGTAAAGGAACACGCCTAAAATTCTACAAGGTGATGGCTCTTCCCACACTTCTCTATGGGTCTGAGAACTGGACTTTACAGTTCAAGCGGCTGAAATGAGATTTCTCAGGCACGTGGCAGGGTAAACTCTCCATGATCATAGAAGAAACACAGATATACGGCAGGAACTTAATATTATGAGTATACTCGATAGGATCGCCCAGTATCGGCTGAATTGGTGGGAACATTTTTGCTGAATGGATGACTGCCGCATCCCCAAACAACTATGGAACCATAAGCCGAAGGGACGGAGAGGTGTGGGACGTCCGAGGAAACGCTGGAGTGACCAGCTCTAATCTTTGCCTATTTGAGACCGGAACAAACCATCCTTGGTTTAATCTGTGAAGATGATGATGATGATATAAAAGGTGCAAAAAGAAAAAGAGCCGTTCAGGAACAGTGGAAACGTAATATAAGAAAGACAAAAAAGCAAATTGGACAAGGTTATATTTCCTCCGTTGGAAAGCACGTGAATATTGAACAATTTATTGCTGTGAATAAATATCGTAAAAAAAAAGTTCTGATAAATATTCTTCTGTAGAACAACAGGATCTGTTTAATAGGTTTTATGAGAGAAACAAAATTGAACAGGACCCTCTTTTATCTACTTGATTGACTCTGCAGCAAAAAAGCGACAGACGACAACTACTGATGAAAAGCCGAAATGTGTAAGAAAGTATGTGTGGAAATATGCTTGCAATTTTCAGGAGAAACATCAAGAGGTATGTAGAAAATTTATCATTTGTATTTTTAAATTATCTGCCAAAAGATTAAGAGTTATACACGATAAAATAGTTAATGGTAAAAGTTTTGAAGAGAAACGAGGGTAACACTTAAATAGGCCAAATAAATTGGTTGCTGATATTTGGGATGAGACATCTCAAAAACATTCCTCATAGACAAAGCCATTATGGGCAACATGAAAGGAACCGTTTTTATTTCGAAAACCCTGATCTATCCATTAAATAGCTTTTTGAATATTTTACTGAATGTTGTCAGGAAATAACATGCAAGAAACTAACTATGAAGTCTAAAACTTAAGTTTTTTAGAGAAACAAAATTTGCTTTCAAAAGACCAAAAACTGATGTATGCAATAATTATTGTGTGGAATGTGAAAATTAGAGGTAAATGCTAAAGATGAATACCTTCTTCCATATACCTTGCATAAAAAAGGGAGAAAAATACAGAATCAATAAAAATGACATAATTAAAAGATGCAAAAACAGTGATGAACTGTTAGTTTTAGAGTTCGATTTTTCTCGGAATTTGCCGCTGCCACGGCTTAATGTTAATAGTCAATTCTATAAGAGGCTCTTGTGGCTTTCTGTGTTGAATATTCACGTCCATATTAACGATGATTCTTATCTATACACAATTGTCGAGAGCCAAGCTAAAAAAGGCCCTGATACAGTTGAATTATTATTGTTTGATTGTCTCGATAAAATTTTCCAAATTCGTTGTAATATAAAAGAAGTTATATTATTTTCAGATGCTTCTGGGTCACAGAATAAACATTATCTAGTGATGATATTTTGCTCATGGGTGTATAACATTTTTCAAGTAAAAGTTACACATTTATTTCCTATACGAGGGCATTCTTTCAGCAGGTGTGATCAGAAATTCGGTGTCATTAAATAGGCAATTAATAGGAAACAAAATCAAATAGAAACATTGACCCAGTATCTTGAGTACATAGTCACTGCTAGACACAAACCATAGCCATTTATTGTATTACATGACGCATCTTTACTGTTAAATTGGAAAAAGTCATTAAAACCTCTTTTTGACGTTTATCTGACAGCAAATAACAATACCTTCAGAGTTCAGCAATATGTTATGCTTAAATATACAACTTTTAGAGCTGTTGTTGCTTATAAATCATACAACGAAGAGTTTGGTCACATGTTCAGATGCATGGTAACATTTAAACCAGAATTAACTTTAGAACGTGCATCTACTGTGCCCTTAAAGATAGCAAAAATTAGACCTATGATCGCACTTTCCGAACATCTGATATCTGCAGTAAGACAAGTTAATGTTTTAGAGGACATAGCCAGCAGAACAGGCTTATGAATTTCTGCATAAAAAACAAATTCTCACGAACATTAAAAATGTGCCAAAATTCCTGCTAACGGATATTGGTCGCATAGAGAGGGTTAAAAAATTTAAGTATCTAGGGGAAATAATTCAAGAGAATGGTTTAGAAAAATCTGCTATAGAAGAAAGGATTCATAAAATAGAAAGAGCATATGGTATAACTAAAGCTATTTACAATAAAAAGTGCATATCTAAGAATGCGAAAATAAGGCATTACAGTACAGTAGTGAAGCCAGAATGCCTACATGCAAGTGAATGTCTAGCATTGAATTATAATTTAGTCAAAGTAGAACTATTGGAAAGACGAATTATTAGGGAAATACTAGGCCCACGAAAAACTTCAAAAGGTTAGTAATTAAGAAGTAATGATGAAATATATCAAAGTATAGAAACTTTAACAGAAACAATGAGAAAAAGTAGACAATTATTTTTTGGACATTTATATAGAATGGACGACAATAGTTAAACAAAGCAGATCTTCAAATATCTGTGGGGGAAGAAGTCAAAATCAAGTTGGATTAAAGAAGTCCAAGAGTTTAGAAAAAAAGTAATATAAACGCAGAAGAAGCAATTGAGAGAGAAGTTTTTCGGGCAAAAGAGTGTTAAAAGTGGAAGGAGGCCAGAGTAGGAGAGAGCAAAACGGAGACTTTAAGTGGACTGAAGACAGGAAGAAGAGACACAGTGAAAAGATGAAAGAATATTGGAGAAAAAGAAAAGAACAAAGCATAAAGAATTGAAATTGCCATGTGGTCCTTAGATGGCCATACAAAAAAAAAACTAAAAATATTGATCATGGACTGAAAAACTAAAAATGAAAATGTGATGGATTGACAAGTTTAATTAATATTATTCGTATATTTGTATCTTTAATGTACTGCAATAAAATATTTTAATATTTAATGGTGTTTTTTTTCAGACTCCTATCTGTATAAAAAGTAGGCCTATTTTGCCTTCCTATGCAAAAATGACCCATAAATTATGAACCTCTTTTTGTACTGAACTCGCTTTTAAGCATTCTCTATAAAAAGGCCCCATGACATTGTTGTAAAAACTATTATTAATAAATATAATGAGTAAATTAATACTACGAAACTTTTAACATTTGTGTCCAGTAACAATTCAATAATGAAACAGAATTTCCCTTTTACTGTGTAGATTATAGGTGACTTTTTATGAGTCTAAATATACTTCACCAGCATATTGCTCAGAAGACAGATTTTGCCGATGGCCCCTTATTGCAGGTACCACCTGGTAACTACAGTATCAGACTGCTACCAACCTTTATGTTCTACATTTCACTCTTCCTTAATATGTGGTAAAATATATCTTCATTATCAAATTTCACCTTTGAATTAATTAAACTATTTAAACTAAACTTAAACTATTACCAGGCAGCAATGGAAAAGTATTGGGACAAGGGGCGGTGACTCGGCTGATTGTTTGCTGGCTAAGGCGTAACAAGGGTGTTTACCTGCTATGTTTGTTTGTGTCAAGTTGACGCTTCCGGGTTATAAATAAGATATATAAAGGGGTGAAGGTGTCTAGGTAGGTTGTGTTCCACCTGAAGATGAGCCGAGAAGCTTGAAAGCGCTTATGGAAAGTATAATTGCATGTTAGTGGTTGTAATACAAGTTTAGTAAAAATTTAATATGCGTGAAACAATTTAAACTATGCAAAAACTAGACACAATTTGTTAATTTTTTAAAATCTTTATTGAAAAACTTTAAATTTGATTTTATTAAACAAAAACAACTCACTTAAGCCTGTACAATATCTCCAACACTTATAATTATTACTACAGTTTAACAAAAAAATAAAATAATAGAAAAACACAGTGTCACTGGCTAACACACATTTGGCATAATTTTCGTATTTACAAAGCGAAATTCTTGTATGAAAATAATACAAGAACTTCCGTTCACCAAAGGATAGTAACGATGTTAACAGCTAAACAGTTATCATGATAATAACCGAATAATCATAATCTGTTCGTGAAACAAATATTTCATAAATATCAAACAATTTGTGTATTTCATATTTATAAGTGTTGAGATGAGCATAAAAATGTTTTACATGATTAAGTTTACTACTAAATAAACCTTTGATTACTTGTTTTAAACTTCTCATACGTAGCAAATTTCATAATTTAATGGTAATAGAATTTTTGTAATGGATGGAAAATTGTTTAGCAAGATCCAGTCGATTTACTGAGCAAAATTTTTACTTCCATGTTCCATAAGGAAATGGAAGTATGGTGATGGCGGAAAAAAACATGTTCGAGATAAGGGCTGATTCTGCTTGTACTACTGTATCCTCAAAACATTAAGAAAAGTCATTTTCCGAAATGTGTGTGCGCGCGCGCGCGTGTGTGTAGAATTTTTTCTATGGCGAACGATAAATGCCGCAAATTTAAACAGAATCAAATAATGTTTTGCATATTTGCCTGAGTTGTAGAGGACTCAAGGCCTATGGATTTTGGTGAAGATCGGTTAAGGGGAAGGGGTAGTTTACCTGTAACGTTTTATGTTTTAACAAGAGTAAAGTATCCTGAAAATAAGTTCATAATAATCCACTGTAGAAAGGCAGATGAACTCTGTATAAATGAAAAGGGTGGTTTAAGGGGAAGGGGGTAATTTTCTATAAATGAAAATGATAGTTGGAGGGGGAGGGGATAAATTTTTATGTGTGCTACGTTATCGGCAACAAAGAATAGTTTATTGTTAAAATTCGTTTCCGGGCTGTTTGGCGGTGGTCCAAAGTTTTCTGCAAAACCAGACGTTTCGGCAGTGCCATCGACTGCCACCATCAGTGAAATCGTGTGCGCTAACGTGAGGCGGTATACGTTAGTGACCACAGTACTGAGGTTAAGGTTGAAGAAAGAAGTAGTTTCTATGGAAATATTTCATTTTGAAAACGATTTAAATACAAATCTTACAGGATAGAAGTCATGTATGGTTCTCCGAAAATGGTTTAAATGTAAATCTTAGAACATGGAAGTCATTAATAGTTCTCCATACCGGTATTTAATTCTGGTGTAAATATTTTCATAGAATTTATTGTCATCTTCCTATAATAACACGACTTCTTCCAACACATGAATCACAATGTTTCTATACTATTGTTATTCCTATAGTAATTTTAATTGGAGACAAACTTTTTTTTCAAAGTATTACTACAGTTTTTTTACTATACATTTCACTTATTTGTTATGTGCTTCGTGTGACTTTATTCACATCGTTTTCATAGCGTTTTGCTCAGTAAGCTGATCAGAACTCCATAAGTGTTTCTGATATTTACTCAGTTCAGCCTAGGTGATAGTAATTTTCTTATATTTTTATAAACTTTACTACTTTTCAAAAAAAAATTTTCCTTATATGTACTGACAGCTAAAATATAATCTCTACAAATATTTTTCTTTGACCTAGAATGTTTGTAGTATGATTTTTATAAATATTCACACGAGACGTAACTGGCTTTCAGGTTTCACAGTATACAGTGAAACCTTGATATAACGCTCTTCTGTGGACCGGCCAAAAAGTGCTTTATATCGAGGGCCGCTCTATATAAAGGTCCCAAGTTTAACTGTTTAATTTGCCGGGACCGTGGAAAATGAACTTTATATCGAGGGCCGCTCTATATAAAGGTCCAAAGTTTAACGGTTTAATTTGCCGGGACCGTGGAAAATGAGCTTTATATCAAGGGTCGCGTTTTATCACAGGGGCGTTATATCGAGGTTCAACTGTAGGCCTATATGTACGATCTGTCATCATACACATTATGTGTTTGTAACTAACATAACGCAAAACGCCTTCGTAACTGCTTTTGTAAAGCAACTGCCATGCTGCTCAGTGAAAACAATCATAAATAACTTTACAAAAAAAGGATACCTACAAACGTGGTAACCAACATCTCTTTAAATATGTGACAATTGCCAATAACATATAAAAATATCGTATTTTCGGTACAAATTCGCATTAGCATATACTGTACTAATATGTATAGCCAGTTTACAATAGTATATGCTAATGTGTATTTTCATATGTGAAACGGGTATATATGTTACTATATTCGTACAAATTAGAGAGTTTTCCCTTCCTCATATCATGTTTGTATGTATGCGCATATGCGTGTAGGGTGCGAGTACAATAAAAAATTAAGATTACAATTGAAAAGAAAGAGAGAGAAAGAGAGTAAGAGATAGACAGAGAGAGACTAATGTTTTTTTTAGAAGCTAAAAGGAATACTGAATATTTAAAACAAGTATATAAACACATTTGCTTTCAAGCACCAAATTTCAGCAGAATTATATCAATTTTGTAATAACTAAATTTCCGTTATAGTAATAACATAATAAAATAATAACATTATTACGTAATCTAAGCTTATTTAATTTCTCACTTCACCGTCCTTCACGTTCAAACAATGTTATTTTTCACACACAGTTCATCAACATGTTCAATTAAAATATTTTATTTCTTCCTTCATATTCCCACCATCGTACTCCACAACAGTTTATATTTTATCCATATACAAATGGAAACACGGCGTTCGACGTTCTCCATAGAGTAAGAGTTTATGCGTACCGGCAAGCCCACGAATGAGCAGCTTACGCAACGAGTTCTTTTATAAAAAGTAATAATAATTTAAGTCCGAGCGCTGGGGCTACGCACTGCCGTAGGCTTCTTCGGGAGGAGAGCTGTAGACGCCGACGAAGAGAACGTTCTGCGACACCTTGTCGTAGATCAGGTAGACGAACGGGTGGTTGCAGATGAACTGGACGGGGTCGAGGGGACGCGACGATCGGAACGTGAAGAGAGCGGTAGCGGCGGCCGCCACAGTGCCGTCCTCGTCCACCTGTATCTTGGCCTTGTGCACGGCGTCGTTCAGCTGTATGCCGGGCGTCCCGGTCAGTCCACTCAGGTCCGCCTCGCCTTTGAACAAGTCGCCCACGCCCATCGTTTCCAGAATCTGCAACGTACGGTTCAATTTAATCGTCACTATGATATAGAAATTTATCTTAAACTTATCTAAGTATGCAGATGAAATAATTCAAGGGAATGGTTTAGAAAAATCTGCTATACAAGAAAGGATTCATAAAATGGAAAGAGCATATGGTATAACTAAAGATACTTACAATAAATAGTGCATATCTAAAAATGCGAAAATAAGGCATTACAGTACAGTAGTGAACCCAGAATGCCTATATGCAAGTGAATGTCTAGATTTAATTATAGTTTAGACAAACCAGAAATATTAGAAAGACGAATTATGAGGAAAATATTAGGCCCACGAAAAACTTCAGAAGATTAGAAATTAAGAAGTAATGATGAAATATATCAGAATATAGAAAATATAACGGAAACAATGGGAAAACGAAGACTACTATTTTTTGGACATTTATAAAGAATTGACGACAATAAGTTAACAAAGCAGATCTTCAAATATCTGTGGGGGAAGAAAAAAATATTTAGAAAAAAATAATATAAACGCAGAAGAAGCAATTGAAAGAGATGTTTTTCGGCAAAAGTGTTAAAACTGAAAAGGAGTCCAGGGTAGGAGAGAGAAAAACGCAGGTTCAAAGTGGCTGAAGACAGGAAGAAGAGACACAGTGAAAAGATGAAAGAATATTGGAGAAAAAGAAAAAACAAAGAATAAAAAATCGAAACTGGCATGTAGTCCTTCAATGGCCGATACAAAAAAAAGAGAAGAAGAGAAACTTATCTTAAATACATAATTAATAATTATGATTATTACAAATACATAAGATACACACAAACACACACACACACACACGTACACACTATATTCAAAATATAGGTGAAAGTGGACAGGAGTTAAGCGAACAGTTACATATAATGGATGAGGTTTTAAGCAGATTACAATTTAAGAATAAATGTTATTAAAACTGAAGTGATGGTCCGTAGAAAACATGGACTGCCAGTATGAATGGAAAAAAAAACAGAGTAAATTAGAGATTTCACCTACTTCTTTGGAAGGTAAAATCACAGAAGACGTAAGAAGTAAAAGAGAAATTATGAGTAGTATCGGACAGGCTAAAGTTTCGTTTAACAGTAAGTGGAAATTACTTTTTTTTTTAAGAAATAGCCTCGGAAACATGGGAGAGATTCCTGAAGAGTTACATATGGAGCATAGCTCTATATGGATGTGAGACGTAGATAATTGGAACAGAGAAGAGGAGAAGACTTGATGCATTAGACATCTGGTGTTAAAGGAAGTTACTGAAAGTAAGATGGATCGACGTTAGTAATGATGAGATTCTGACTAGAGGTGGAGAAACAAGAAGTTATTGGCAAAATATTGTGAAACGAAGAGTTGAACTTATTGACCATATTATGCGTCACGAGAATTTGATAAAAACATTAATTGAGGGAAAAGGAAAAGAGGAAGACCGAGACTCCAATATATAAAATAGATTATTGGTGATGTAAGCTGTAGTTCCTATAAGGAGATGAAACGGAAAGCACATAGAAGATCGGTGTGGGGAACTGCTACAAGACTCTCTGCGGATTGCTAAGTAAGGAAGGAACGTTTGCAACACACAGGTCATACAGTTTCATACACATCTATAATTTGTATAAGTGTTGCACATAATAGATTACTTAAATTAAACCTACATACTAGGAGTCTTTATTAAATAACGAGACTACCTCTTAGTAAAAGCAGTGAGAATTGATTGCGAGCTCTACGACAGAGACCTTGGATCTATCTGAACCTGCATGACAAATGGAGGGCGTTCAGTTGATTGTGAATAATCGTTTAGTGTAAAGAATGCAACAAAGTGTACCTAGGTGAGACAGGACGGAAATTCGTACGCAGGTTGTCTCACCACAAACGTGGGGAAGGTAATAGAACAACAAATTCGTTATATGCAAGACATTTCGTAGAAGAGAACCTAAAGTTTGTTAATCCTGTAGAAGACTACGAAATTTTAAAAGTAGTGAATAACACAGTCTAAAGAAGGCGTAGATATGAGTTAGAAATATTGAAAGAAAGAGAGAAAGGGTTAGGTAATTTAATGAATACTAACATTAAATTTGAAAATGAAGAAATATTGTATAATATAATTAAGAAGTAAAAGGTATAGGAGGATAGATAACATTAAAAAAGAAATTAAATTGTATATATGGATGATTTTAAATAAGGGTGAGTGACCGCGCCCATAGGCGGTGATAGGAAGGGACGAAAAGTGTGTTTACCTATGTTGTTATTTGTGCTGAATACAGAAAGAAAAAAAAGGGAAGGTTTTGACAATATAACGCATCGTAAAACTACACCGAAAAGGAAATTGCAGTTAAAAGCGTGAATGAGAAAGGTTTTTACAACATTAGGTATTGAAAAGAATGTACAACATACACACAGAATTTTCTGGTATGAGAGGTATTTACAGACATGGGTGACTCAGCTCGCTAGTTAATGATAGCAAGGAAGGACATTTTACTTATACCTTCTTTGCGAAAATGTGTACGAATGGTACGGCAAAGGGGGGGGGGTATGAAGAAGTTGTGTGTCCTACTATTGTTATTCCGATCTGACGATGAACTGTGAAACTTGAAAGCGCTAATCGGAATAATTTTTCTATAGTGGTGTGCAGTTATTATTCTGTTAATAATCGTTTAGTGGAACTGTGTTTTCTGTTGTCTGCAAGAACAATGCCAAGTTTTAGAATTGAATAATGTGTTAATTTGAAACTTTTAGCACAATTCTAACAAAACACAGCAGAAAAGTTTCCAAATCCTTACTGCGGCTTACGTGGAAGACCGCATGCCCGTGCACGTGTGTTTGAGTGGTGCAAAAGATTCAGACCGTGAAAGACGATGAACGCCCTGCACTATATTCCACTTCAAGAATCGAAGGAAACGTAAAAAAAAAAAACTCAGACAGATCGCGACTGGGTGTCCGAATAACAACTGAAGCCGAGAACAGTGACAAAACACTGCGTGGAAACATTTGGCGTGAGGATCTAAACACAAGGAGGTTTGTGCTGGATGGCCGCCTCAGGTTATCACACGACAGCAAATCTGTGCTGACATGATGCAGCAACTTGATGCTGACCCCAAACTTTTTCAAAAAAAATCGTCACTTGTGAGGAAACCAGTATGATCCTGATACGAAACGACAATCAATACCGCCAACACCAAGATTGGAAACAGATCAACAAAGCAAAGTCTAAATCGAAAACCACGCCCGTTTTGTTTTACATCAAGAGAGTAATTTTGAAAGAATGGGTTTCAAAAGGCAGAACAGTGAACCAGCATTATAAAGAAGAAAGTACTGATAAAGCTGCGAAAAATTTATAAAAACCGATCAGGACTGTAGACAAATCGTTTCATTCTTCGTCAGGACAATGTTCACGCAGCACTTTTTGTGAAGCAGTTTTTGGCCGACAAACGCACTGTTAGAATGGACCATGTTCCATATTCTCCAGATTCGGCACCATGTGACTTTTCCTTCTCCCTATATTAAAATCTGTGCTTAAAGGAACACGTTTAAAGATGCATCACCCACCCACCTACACACACACACACACACACACACACACATCACCTCCCACACATTACTTACAGGTATCAGTTCAAGTTCTTTTTCGATAGTGAACTTGGGGATTCCCACTTCCGCAGAACGTGGGATCAAAGAATCTTCGCTGACGATTTCGCGGAAGGCCTGCGTATTCAGTCTCTTCAGTAAGTTGGTGATTCCGTTTGGTGCTGCGTAAGGAGGCAACAAAATGAACATGCTAATGTCATTGCCTTTATAAGGAAGCTCCAATATGTGCGCTCCCAGTTTCTCTGATATTACTATAAAACAAATCATTATTCATTAATTGTTGGGGCAATTCTTTACTCACTCGTTTTTATAATAATAATAATATATTTACTGAAGTTTATAAAAGTAAAATGATATTCAGAATCACAGTTTAAACACATTTATTGAACATATCTTAAATAATTTCATATATTCACCGAGAACTTTGAATTATACTTTTATACATAATTCCAGTGCTCTTCTAATTTAATTCATGGAGTTGACACTAATAATAGAAACGATTTTCTCAGCTGTTTATAACACATTAAAACACCGGTGCACATATGATGTATGACACGGGAATGTAACGAGGATTTGTTTTTACATGGCTCTTGATTCGAAAATGTTAAATACAGTTTTGTGACTATTCGTACAGAAAGTTTCAGGAATTTTAAACCAAAACTACGTTTTCTACTAAAAGTACAAGAATTTTTAATTATTTTAAGAATAAAACATTTCCATTAACAGAATTTGTGAAGAAATTTAGAAAATTAAAAAAGTTTTCAGCAAAAATAGGATATTGTAAATAAAAGCAGTAACCCTCTAAGACAACGGTGAGTATCCAAAGTATTACATGTTTTCAATTGGCGGTAAAAATTGATACGTTTTTATTAAACATCTTCTTCTTCAGTAGAGCAGCCCAACGTGAGCTCTGGTTTTCAACACCAATATCTTCTCCAAAGAAGCCTGTCCATTGCCATCTCAGTGTAACCCCTCACATTCATTCTTCTGAGATGTTCTAGCACATCATCCAATCGTCTTTTCCTAGGTCGGCCCCTCTTTCTGTTTTTTATAGATTTATGGCTCAGAATTATCTTCGGTGTACACTGATCATCCATCCGTTCTAGACGACCTAGCCATTGTATTCCTTGAGCCTTTATGAATGTTACAATGTCTTCGTGATTCAATAGCTCATCTATCTCCTGGTTATTTCGTATTCTCCATTCGTCATCTTCTACAACCGAGCCATAAACACGTCTTAAAATCTTTCTTTCAAACCGTCTTAGTGTTTCTTGTTCCTTTATTGTCAATGGCCATGTCTCGCCTCCATAAGCAACAACCGGACTGATAAGTGTCTTATCCATTTTATGTGTTACGACTAATGAGTTTGCTTCGGTAATAATTTATATGTTTTTATTAAACATATTTATCAGCGTAAGACCAAGGTGATGGCTTTTCGAGGAACTGATCCCGTACGGGCAAAAATTGTTATTAATGGTACTATCCTGCAACAAGTTAGCAATTTTGAATACCTGGGCTACAGTGTTATTAATAATGCATGCAACGACGTTGTGAATAAGTTGCATAAGTTCAACCTTATGCGCGGGACCATCAGGCGAACCCTTAAGTCAGCAAGTAAAGGAACACGTCTAAAATTCTACAAGGTGAAGGCTCGTCCCACACTTATTTATGGGTCTGAGAATTGGACTTTAATCAAAGCGCAAGGCCAGTCGCATCCAAGCGGCTGAAGTAAGATTTCTCAGGCACGTGGCAGGGTATACTCTCCATGATCATAGAAGAAATACAGATATACGGCAGGAAGTGAATATTATGAGTATACTCGACAGGATCGTCCAGTATCGGCTGAATTGGTGGGAACATCTTTGCCGAATGGATGACTGCCGCATCCCCAAACAACTATGGAACTATAAGCCGAGGGGACCAAGAGGTATGGGAGGTCCGAGGAAGCGCTGGAGTGACCAGCTCTAATCTTCGCCTATTTGAGACCAGAACAAACCATCCTTGGTTTAATCCGTGAAGATGATGATGATGATGATATTTATCAGTAAACGCAGGAAAATTTTCTGATTCGCAAGTATTGCGATGACTTCTGTCCGTAGGCCAAGTGTCATTACTAGACTTCCTTAGGCAGGACATAAGCCATAGGTCATGTAGAGTACATACCAGTCACCATTCAAGACATTGGGAAATGTGACAGGGTTTCTACTTTCTCACCAAATGTGTTTCTTCCCGGAAGACACACATTACTAAAATAAACTATGACCGTGAAACTTTCTCACTCGAACTGAAATGATTTGCTACAGAGACAGATGACCTTTATTGACTTTTTAACACCAGAGACTCTTACACATACAGAATAATTTATTTACTAGTTTTTAAAGTTTTAAGTAATTTAAAAAAAAAACCAGCCGCAGACGCTCTCTGTATGTAAATTTGTTGCTTTGCGTTTGTAAGTAAACAAATTTGAGTTAAATGTGTTTACGTACCGAAAATACGTCGATTCGAAAAACATATTTTACGTTTTTTTTTAATTTTTAGTTATGGACGTTCAAAGCATTTAAACGTTTATAATAACAAATAAAAAACAAGTTTGCAGTTTAGTATACATTATTTTCATTAAACATGACGCGCGCGCGCACACACACACACACACACACACACACACACACAGTTCGTGACTGGGGACTGACGTATGCGCACTCTTTCACGGATTATAAAATGGCGTTCACGGAAGTGTTTAAAGCAGTAAAAAGTCTCACATCTTGACAAAAACGTTACGAAAATTAGGAAAATCGGTCTACAACCCTGAAAAAATATACAATTTTCTCGTAATATATACGTACAACACGTTTCAACAAAGTGAGCCAGGCGTCGTCTATGCAATCTACGCATACGAAGTGGTAGATAAGTAGTATGCTAAACATTGAAGGCGCCAACCAAGTCTCTAAGCGAAGATTATTTTTACTAGGAAAGACCTACTCGTTTTTATTCAACATTAAGTAGCTGAACCTATAAAAGTTATTTTATTATGATTCCCAGAAATTGATATTATCTTTATTATTTATTTTAAAAGCAGAAAACTTTGGTTATTTAGCAAAAGGATAAATTATTTGTTTGTTTTAGAAAATCACTACTAATACAGACTTTTTAAAGCAGTTCCAAAGTAGTTTAATTGTAGTGTTTTATTATACATTAGGGTACCTAATGCGATTGCACTGAATTAAATATGCATTCCGATAGCAAAACATTTAATTTATATTCAAAACAAATTATTTTAAATTAAGAAAAATGATCGATTTTCCAAAAATTTATTTTGGCCAACGTTGTGTGAAAAATTAGTTTGATAATGACCAGTCTAGTTATCTTAAAAGTGACATGAAAAAACATTTAAAAGTTTGAAAAGTGTAATAACAAGACCAGCATGTAGATTGGAGGCTACGTCAAATTACAAATTTCCAGAAACAAAATACTAAATATTTATAAAAAATTAATGTTTAATGTATTAACTTTAATAAATTTTCAGTATTGAATATTAACCATTTGATAATCTATTAAATGTATTGACCATTCGGGGCGGTACGGTCATGCGGTTAAAGAGATTTAGAAGACTGTGACTAGTAAAGTCAGTCGAGGCGTCGCCTGTATGAATGCAGAACGTGAGGGGGCGGTGGACAGGTGGCTTGGAAACTCTCACTCGTAAAGGTAGAAAGATGGTAAAGGTTCGATAACATGTAGAACAATTTTATCCTTTTTTACGATTTAATTACGACAGGCGCCGCCTCTCGCATCCTAGCTTCCACTGGCGTCGGTCTAAACAGTCCTATTCTGTAAGTCCTCTTGCATTCACTGCATCTTCGACGTCCATTTTCCATGAATGTTTAGATCTTCCTTTTTCTCCTCTAGAGGGTGGAGTCCATTCTCATACCTTACTCTCATCCGACATTCGTTTTAGGTGTACGAACCAATTCAGTCTTGTTGCTTCTATTAAATTTCTCTTAGGCCTATTGTCATTAATATTGAGCCCCATTATTATTATTATATTACTATATGTATTATTTATGCTTGATTTAATAAGATGCGCTTATTTCTTTTAGAATTTTGGTGTCGTTACATAATTGCCCTCCTTCAGAAGTAATTATTTCTGAACATGATCTTTGGAATGGAAGAAATAATTTCTTATGTTATGTTTCATTCTTCACAATATTTTTTCTAAAGTATGCTGTAAATTGTTCTTACATTTTTTAGAATTTGGTGGTATTTTTTGTTATCAAATTCGTTTTTTATATAATAGTCATTTCAAATAATTCATGTAAGTTGATCTTACTTAGTTTAGAATTTTGATGTTTTCTTCTTAATAGATTCAAAATAATTTCTTCTTTAACTCATGGTAAGATGTTCTTACTTAATTTAGGATTTTGATGTTTATATATAATAGTCATTTCAAATAATTCATGTAATTTGATCTTACTTAGGTTAGAATTTTGATTGTATTTAATAGTCATTTCAAATAATTCATGTAAGTTGATCTTACTTAGTTTAGAATTTTGATGTTTTATATAATATTCATTTCAAATAATTCATGTAAGTTGCTCTTACTTAATTTAGAATATTGATGGTTCTTACTGCCTCCTGTCGTTTAAAGGAATGTTGTCAGTAACATCATTTGAGAATGCAGGTAGATTTGACTGTAATTCTTGGTTTGTTCCTCGTTCTTCGTTGCGAGAATGATTCCATGGTTCATATGTCCCTGGTCTGCGGTTGTCCCCTTGACTTCGACTCCTATATCGGTTTTCATAATGGTTACCATCTTCGTTATTGCCCCAACGATAGTCATTGTTACTAAAACTATTATTTCTACGACGCTGGTATCTTCTTGACTCATGTTCCTCTGCTCGAATATGGTTGACTCGGGGTTTGTATATGCGATTACCGTTGTGATTATTATATTGATTATTCCTGTTATTGTTATTACTATTATTTGGATACATAGTATTTCGGTTATGATTCACTTGACGGTGATTATTATTATAGTTATTATTATTAATACTATTTAAATTATTATTATTACTATTATTATTACCATTATTGTAATTATAGTTATTCCTGTGGTTATTATGCTGGTAATTACTCATTCCATGGTTATTATTTCTTCCTTCGTATCTATCGGTTCTTTGCCTGTTTTTCCGGTAATAATTTTCATGTTCGTAATTCTCTAGTAAGCTGGCCATGGCCTGTATAGTTTTAATTTGGTTGCCTAATCGGGCTCCAGAAATCCTCTCATCATAATGGTATGCCATTTTTGTAACCAGGCATTCCTCAGGTATTTTAGGCTCCAAATGTTTACCTAAGCACACCTTTCCTAAGAAGTATGTAGTCGGTGAAGTACCACGATAGACGTCATATCTCCCATGAGTGATATTGTCTCGTATTATATGTTGAGTTGATTCTGACCAATATTTTTCCTTAAATAATTTCTTAAATTGTATATAGTCGGTAATTTCATTTCTTGTTGCAACCCACCAATTATCATTCATTTCTCTAAAACATTCGTCCAACATTTCTCTATTTGAGTTCCACCTTGTTATACGGTATTTATTAAAATGTTCATCTATTCTTGCTATGAATTCCATAGGGTTTTTTCGATAATTCTTAAAATCAATTCCTTCACGACTCTCGGTTGTATGTGTACTATTTATATTAGTTGGTCTAGTTCGCACCAGTTCTATTTCCTCTTGGTTCTGTCGGACTTGGTCATTAATCTTATTTATTGGAATGTCCATGTTGTCACATCTCTCTCCGTATTGTTTCTGAACCTTTTCTAAATTTACTTGTTCCCTTTGTATCGTCTCTATTTGAACACGACTACCTTCTTTTACCTGATCTATCTTGGAACATAAATTCACTATATTTTGTTCAGTGGTTTCGTTAATTTGTTCTATCTTTCATTTGTTTTGGCTATCTCTTGTCTCCTTTCTTCAGTGTTTCCATCCATCTTCTGGTTAATTATCTCATTAACCTGCACCACCCTCCCATGAATATTTTCTCTCAGTTCTTGGTTTTGTTCGTCTATAAATCGTCTTATATTCTTATCAACGTCATCGATTTTTTCGTTAATTTGTTGTTCCAAACTTATTTTGATACTGTCTATTTTCTCATTCATTTGCCTATTATTTTCATTTTGTTTCTCAAAATTTTCTTCAAACCTTTCATTGATTCGTTTTATATTCTCTGTATTGATTTGTTTTAACTCTTCCCTCGTGGATTTATTGTCATTTTTTAACTCGTCCATTTTCTCCTCCATTTTCTTACTATTCTCCTCCATTTTCTTACTTAGTGTCTCCTCCATTTTCTTACTATTCTCCTCCATTTTCTTACTATTCTCCTCCATTTTCTTATTGGTATTCCGATTTGGTTAGTCAATTCCTCCTTTCCTTCCTTATTTGATTTGTTGTTCTCTTCCATTTTCTTACTCATTTGTAGGAACATTTCCATTATCTGATCTAACTTCGTTTCTTCTGTGGTTTTGGATTTCTCAGGTTGTTCCTTTTGTTGTGTAGGTTTGTTAGGTTCTGCAGGAGGTAGTAACATCTCTACATCTTCCACTGGTGTCGCCTCCGTGTCTTCCATATGGAAGACATCATCTTCCTCCTTTTCTGCTTCTGCTGCTCTCCTCTTTGATGTTGCTCGTTTGTGCATTTCTGTTGTTTTATTTAACCTATATCAGCCGCCAGCTAAAATTAGGAACTAAATTTTGTTATTATTTTCTTATTTATTTGCCTATTGATTCCCTAATTACAGCCTCACCGGTTAGACGCCAATTTGTAACCACACGTATTTGTTCCTTATCAATATCTTCTAAAGCCCCACTGTTGTGAGCGCCAATTTGTAACTCTTCAGGAATTACAGGTTCTTTATGCCTCACCTTGGATGTGTCAAATTACAACAAGACGGGTTTTAAATTAATTTATCCCTCTCTTTGTGTACATCAATTAGTAACACTTGTTAATTCTATTTCTACATAAATAAAAAACATGGAATAGTATCTGGTAATAATAATACTAATATTGTAATTTAAATTCAAAAAAATTGCTATAGTCTATTTAGTGTAACTATTAATATAATTTAGAAATCTCAGGGTCGATTTTCTTCTCTTTTTTTATATTATTTTTAGGTTCTTTTGGCTGATATAAAGGTTCAGTGATTATAAAGAAAAAACAAGTATAGAAAGTACATTACATTACAAACAATAATAATAATGAATAATATAAATTGAGTATTAATTATAATAATATATATACGTTACACAATGTTTATCAGTTCAGTTTGGTTTCACACAGCCTCCTGGTCTCAGTGATGAAAAATTCCAATGTTAGTTTGTTTATGTTGTCCAAATGAAGGAATCCACTTCTTTTGGTGATCAATAAATGTTTATTTTCTCTTTTTCGTTGTCCGAAACCTTCTGGTGGAATATTGTGATTGAAGTCCAGTGTCTTGTTATTAATTTAATCCAAGTGTAGTTGTTCCTTCTGGTTGTTGGATCAGTAATGTTTTAAAGGTGATTTGTTTATGATGTTTCTTTATATGATCCAATTTTATATTCTGTTATAGGTGGTACATAGTGTTTTTTACCTTGTATTATATTATTTTTTAATAATATTCATACGTTTTCTGTATAAATATTTAGTTTCTTTTTCTAAATTTACACTCAACTCTCCTTCTTGGCTTATTATTTTTTTAATAATAATCAACAACATTCTTTTTCTCTCTTTTTGTTTCCTGGATACACATAAATACTCTGGTCATATCTGTTCCAATTGAGATTTAGTTGGTCATAGGATATTATTTTTATATAATACATTATTTTACCTTCTACATACAAGTTGCTTTTTAGTTATTACATCATAATACTTAATACAATTTACATATTATTTTATCTGACAAAACTATGAACAATTTTAATATCAAATATTATAGTTATTTGTAATTTGACAAATATTTTTGAATAATTTATTATTTACTGAGCATAATCATCTAGGCCTATGTTGACTGATTATATTTTTATATTGGAAGACTCATAATCGATCCTGCTTACACTTGTTTTATATTAATTAATTTTTTTTTAAATATAAACAAACTATTAATTAACAATTATATTTTAATTACTATAATTCCCTTTAGGGCTTAACTGAATGCACACTTTTAAACCATTGTCTGTGTGATTAATATCTATTAAACTTATATAACTCAACACTAATAAAGAAAAAACTAAATGTTAATGCCAGTATCTTCTGCTACCATGGATTAGTAATTCATTTCATTAAATAATTGTTTATAATTACTATCCACTCACAGTTATTCTTAATTGACTACCACTATATCTCACATACTCTTACCAATTAATTACACTTGTCTTATATTACATTTGTAGCACATCTTAATTACATTTTACATTTACTTCTAAATTTGTATTGTACTTTATATGACTTTCTAATTGATTCATTCATTATTCATTAAATTTATTATCATTATTTATTTGTTTATGGACTACTCCAAATCTAACTGGGTACTGTCTATATAGTATAGTAATCTGTCATAGTAATGTCTGTTGTAGGACTTTTGGTTTGTAAATAGGTTCACACTTTTATTTATTTTTGTTTCTTCTTTTAAATTATTTTGATTTCGATTTGTTTAGATAACTTGTTGTTATTGCTTGCTGATGTCTTCAACAGTTGAAGTGTATGATATTATGGTATTAATATTGCTTGGTGATAAGATTGACATTTATTAAACAAATTCTTCATTATTATAGGCAAATTGAAACCTACCTTTCTTATCGATACCAATTATTTTCTTCTTCATCTCTGGAGTTTATTTATTAGTATTGGTGGTTTTAACGAATTGTAGTTCTTGAGTTTTCTCTTGGTTCATTGTATATTTTATTTATATATTCCATTCTTTAATTCAAATTGATTCCATACAAATATTAAATGATTCCCTATATATTAATATGGTATTATGAATGAATATCGGCGTTGAGTGGCCCTTTTACGTCCAATTGCTCATCCGAACATTCACATACCTGGTACAGTTCACTTTGGCTGCTGCCCATAAAATAATTCTAAAGTGGCGCCTTAGCTTTCTCACTCTATAAATAAAATAATTATAAATCTTATCATTATACACATCATTGGAATCTTTTATCTTCTGAATATTTTTTCTTATTCTACATTGCCTTCCAATAACTCCATTTATTTATTATATTCAATATTACTGTTGGTATATTTCTTAAGTAGATTTCTTTCTCTTTTATATAACTTCACTTCAGAGTTCAATGATTTATTAGCCTTAATGTCATTCACCTTTGTTATTCAATACCTCTTGTAATATAGTAGTTTTAATTATCCTTCTATTATTCTATCTGTTTTTATACTGCAACTCTTCTTCAGCACGTTCATTTTCTAATTAGTTTTTTAAATTTCTCTTAGGCCTATTGTCATTAATATTGCGCCCCATTATTATTATTATATTACTATATGTATTATTTATGCTTGATTTAATAAGATGCGCTTATTTCTTTTAGAATTTTGGTGTCGTTACAACAGGTCAATTAGGATCTGTTCCTTTCAGTGTAGATGATGGGGAAATGTTAAAAACTTATAAAATTGGTCTGTACTTGATGGGTACTTACAACCCATTTCTGCACAATCGTTTGTGATACTATTTTTAGCTTGTTCATCGCCATCATGTTCAGCAAGAATTAACACCAAAAAATGGTCGTTCCGTTCTCAAGCAGATAGACGGGTTACTTGGAGTATCTCCATCCTTTCGGTTTATGATTCCACAGTCGTTTGGGGACCCAGCTGTCATCCATTCGGTTAAGATGTTCCAATCGTTTCAACAGATATTGGTTAATACTATCAATCATCATCACCATCATCATTATCATCATCATCATCCAGAATTAATCCAAGGACGGTTTGTTCCGGTCTCAAATAGGCAAAGATTAGAGTTGGTCACTCCAGCGCTTCCTCGGACGTCCCACACCTCTCCGTCCCCTCGGCTTATAGTTCCAGAGTTGTTTGGGGGATGCGACAGTCATCCATTCGGCAAAGATGTTCCCACCAATCTAGCCGATACTGGGCGATTCTGTCGAGTATACTCAGTTCCTGCCGAATATATTCAGTTCCTGCCGTATAACTGTGTTTCTGCTATGATCATGGAGAGTATACCCTGCCACGTGCCTGGGAAATCTTATTTCAGCAGCTTGGAACACCCTTAAAGACGTGTGGGAAGAACCATCACCTTGTAGAAAAATTCATACAAGGTAATACAAGGTGATACAAGGTAAAATACATATGCAACTTTTCAAGGTTGAACTTATACAACTTATTCACAACGTCGTTGCATGCATTATGAGACACACTGTAGCCCAGGTATTCAAAATTGCTAACTTGTTTCAGGACAGTACCATCTATAACAATTTTTGCCCGTACGGGATCAGTTCCATGAAAAGCCACCACCTTGGTCTTAAGTGTGGATATTTGCAATCCAGAGTCTTTGCAGATTCGGTTTAACCAATATTATTAATTATGCTCATAATACTCAGTTCCTGCCATACATCGACAATTCTTTTGCGATTATTAATTTATTGTGTCTAAAATGGAATTACATCTAAAATGCGGCAACACAGTAAGGCAGTAGGAAGCGTGCTGCTAAGAGGAGAACCTAGCGTTAAGTAGTCAGAGATACTTACGGTGGTTAAATGTTCCATTCTGTCTCATCATAGTGACATGTTGCATGTCGGAACTACTAATGTAGAACACTTCTCGTACAGAGTTTTTTGCAAAGAATTTGGACTTCCATAACCCTTTAAAGTATGCTGCATTCGCCTGAAATCAATAATTCGCCTGTTATAGGAGTTCTTATAGTTCTCTCACACTATTATTCTTTAAAATACAAGCCTATTACATATTTCATTTGTTGGACTGTCGTAATATTTTTACCGTCTGTTACCTTGGCTGGCTAACATCACTAACTTATCAATCTCGTGACCTTGTGAGGATCAACCTTACGTTAAGGAACTTAGTTACCTAATGAATAAAGTTGTGTTAGTGTTCACAAAGATAAATTATACTGTTGCATACAACTATAGAAAAATTCCCGATTAGCACTTTCAAGCTTCACAGCTCATCATCAGACCGGAAATGTATGAAGTATGAAGTACTGATGATGAGCCGTGAAGCTTGAAAGAGCTGATCGGGAATTTTTCTATAGCAGTGTGGAACAGTGTTGTTTCTGTTCGAACTTATTTATTGTCTGCATGACCTGTTAGTTTTATGTAACATTGAAACGCTGATTAAAAAATATAACAAAGGATGAAGTGGTGTAAACTTAGTTTAGTAAGTAAAAATTCAGCAACGTTTCTTGACAAGCAGAGATTGTTTATGGGCATAGTAAAAATTCAACTTAATCTGTTAACATGTAATCATTTGTTTGAATCAAAAATTTATGCTTCAGTGGTATACACAATCGTATATAAAAAGCGTGGCCATAATGAAGATTGAATAATTAAGATCGTTAACTATGCCATCGTGTTAGAAAGAATAGATAACACTGGACACAAAATTATAGTAACACTGATAACACAAGAAAATGCTGACACATACATGGCAGACAAATGGTTGACAGACAGTATGGCAAGATTAAAATAGAAGACATAACAGAATATTTTTTTTTAGTACAAAGTATATTCAAACAATGGATTAGTTTTATTTGCCTGGAAGCTGTAATACACGCCGCGCCGGGACATTGAACGCGCCCAGCGACATTTTATGACAACAAACTGCCATTCATTTTGTTCCGCTATAAGCATTAGTCTTCGAGGTGTATCAGATTGTGTAAGGACGTGCACCCACTGTTTGGCGGGTATGTAACGAAGTGAGAATGAAGATTTTAACACGACGTGTGTGTACAGAATGTTCCTGTTAACATCGTGGAATCTTCACAGAGAAATTGTGAAGTTGTCATTAATCCACTTGCATTCGTACGCATTTGCTGACCGATTTCAAAATGGGTGGCTTTCTGATCGTCAGTCAACAAACGCAGCACGAATTTTTCAATTGCCATCAAGTTTTTCTATAAAAATATAATTTTACAACCTTATGTTGATGCCAAGTGTTTCAGGAAGTTTCAGCAGTTAAACTATGATTTACAATTACCACATCCCGAGGTTTCTTGACTTGATCTTTGACATCGCTTTGATCTTACCGACCAACGTTTTGCCGTCTTTAAAATTTCTTAAAATAATCGTTCGGCTGATGCAGGTCTCTCCGTATACTCGACTGAGCAACCAGAATGTTTCGTGGAAAATTTTAACCTAGTTTTGCACCAAAGTTTCATACGCACACGTTGTTCTTCGTGGTCAATGTTAGTGACTTTCTCACTAACTCGCCGGACAGCGTGCGCACATCATCACGCAATCTGATACAGCTCAAAGACTAACGATTATATGGAAACAGAATAAATGACACTGTGTTTTCAAGAACTGTCGGTAGGCGCGCTCAGTGTCACAATGTGTCGTTTGGACTGGTTGGTATGTTGTTTAAAAAGTTTTGTCTTTTTTAAACACACCTCGTATGTTGTTATATTAGTGAAAAGCACTGCCTATCCAACATAAGGACAGACAATGATTAACAACCAAATGTAATACAGGCTTTATTACAAGAGGATTGCATATGTAGGCTATATACTTTCCTTGTCATATTATAAAAGTTTTTTTTCGAGCGGTAATGTAATCCTGTTGTCGATCTCAAAGACGGACAACTATTGTAACTGAGAGTGTAATAAGATACCGATTAGACAAAATCTGTAATTTTATCATAACCTAGAACTGTGGTCGATGATCGATTGAGTCGTCGAATGATACTTCTGTAGTTCAAGCCGCAGATAAAAAACAACTAACGGAGATAACGAGTAAATTACACGTCTGCAGTAGACATTACAGATTGATAACAAATCGGTGTAAGATCAATTTGACGCCTACTAGAAGTCTCAGCGAGATCGTTCAATTATATAGAAAACTATAAAATAATAAAACAAAATCTACATACGTTGTTGAAATTGCTACCTGCCGGGCTGTTAGGCCTTGGTCTACCGCGTCTATTAAAACACGACGTTTCGGCCCCACCATCAGGGGCCATCTTCAGTGTAAAACGATCGCCAAATTGGCACGGTCGGCCAATTTACCCTAGTACTAAGCCACAGACCATTGTGAGTACATAGTACAATAGCACAATTCAGATCGTTTTGGACTGAAGATGGCCTCCGATGGTGGGGGCGAAAACGTCTGCTTTGAATAGAAGGCCTAATAGTAGCCCGCTAGAAAGCAACTCCAACAATGTTGACGCCGGCCGTGATAGCTTTGAGAACACACACACACACACACACACACACACACACACACACACACACACACACACACACACACGTGCGCGCGCGCACACACACGCACACGCACCTTACACCAGAATTGTACTGATAAGCTTAAGGGGACCATGTACCCGAAATTTTTTAAAACTTTCACTTTTTCTGTTTTTCAAATTTTCAGAAACTACAGTTAATTCTGAAAAAAATGATATAAAATTTGTTTACCTATGAGAAGTAAAAGTTACAAAAATAAATAATTAAAAAGTACACAATTTTGTGTTGAGCGCTTGCATTTTCAGGCTTGGAAACTTTTAATATATTTGTTTTTTTTTTACATACAAAAGGGAATTTTTGTGTTATAGGTTACGTTGGCTACTCTGTCATTATTACAGGTGAGGAATACAAACATGAGCATTCACTGTCTTTACCTGAGCTTCATAAAATAAAACATATTCAGGGACCTAAGCAATGAAACTTTACTGAGCAAGTGCCTTTTTGGTAAAACACAAAACCCGAATGAATCGTTCAATGCCCTAATTTGAAAAGGTTACCAAAGACAATTTATGTTGGGATAAATACAATTAAAGTGGGAGTGTATGATGCAGTGCTTGCTTTCAACAGCGGAGCTTACAGCAAATGTACTGTGATGGGGAAACTGGGACTGAAAGTAAGTGAGTCTTGTCGGGCACGGTTGAGACGAATCGATGAGAGGAGAGTAAAAGAAGCTGATAAGAAAATGACAGAGCAAAGTAAGGTAGAAGGTAAAATAAAAAGGCAAGAAAACAAGAAGAAATCAGAAGAAAATGAGGAAGACCCACAGTACGGCGCAGGACTATTTTAAATGTAGCTTTGTTGTGTAACTATGGTAACACTGACAATAAAGTAAGTTTTCTCAAAAAATGACTTTTTACCATATTTATGTACCTTTTTCTCAGCTTCTGTAAAAGATAGAAACACGATTCTTTTTTTAAGTTATAGGGCTGATTACAGTGTATCTACTGAACCTCAAAAACAGAAGAAGAAAGTAACCGAAAAATTATAAAAAATTATTAACTCTTTAAAAAAATTAAAATATTTAGACAATTTTTCAAAAAATTAATTAAATAAATGTGAGATAATAAAACGTAATTTTTTTGGTTCAGATGGTTAAAATACCTTCCCAGAATATGCTGACCAAACCTCAAGTTTGTACCTTGAACAGGTTTTGAGAAAAAGGTACATAAAGTTGATTAATTTAACATGGGGAAGATAGGCGGGTACATGGTCCCCTTAAAGGAACATGAGATACAGTCAGAGTATCAACAATAAATAAACAAAAATAGCGACATGAAAAACCATCATAAAAAGAGTACAAATTAAAGCTGGAATAAAAATTAATTTTGGTTAATAATTTGATATTCTCTATACAAATCTATGCGACTACATATATATATATAAACGTAAGTATTGTGATGAGGAATAATAGAAACCTTCAAATTATATGCCTCTGTACGTATTCTTAAAGACATGAATGTCCTGGTGTAATCAAAATGGCACGTGTCATTTCTTAAATAAAATGAAGAACGAAGAACGAACTCTTCTGTATACAACATCGCAGATTCTGTACGTGCACAACTTTTTAAAGAATTATCATACTAGTAGAAGTAGTCAGCTACTTCCTCTATAAAAAATGAAAATGAATTTTCACCGTAGCATATTTTCTGTAATTATGCCTTAAGAAACAGTCTGAAAGATCGCCAGAGAACGGGCGATTATTAACGAAACCCGTAAGGAAGAGGGCTGAATAAATTAAACAAAAACACGTCACTTCACATTATCGCATAACCTATTAATAATTTTTAAGTAGAAACTAAATTCATTATTGTGGAGTGACAAAATAACCCCAAAAACAAAGTCTATTAGATTAGAAAATACGTTGTGCATCGCTCAGGGAACCGAGGAAATCGATCAAACAACAAAATGCCAACGACTCCAATTATTGGAGATGAATCGTTGGAAAAGATCTATAATCTATAACTATTCGTGTCCGATACTCGTACTAAGTTATTAGAAAAACAGTAGAGTGACAGTAAAATGAGTTTAGAAAGAATCAAAGCACTATACGGGGTACAGCAGTTGCTTCCTAACTGACACATAATGGGATTAAATCTGATACAAATGAATTGATTTCCCAATCCAAACATGTATTCTGAGTTGTCTTAAGAATTCAAGGTAAACCTATCTGCGATCACTAAAATTGCACCATGGTCAGTTGTGACACAATCGTATAAAACCCGGTCCGTTGCGACCGAGGTAGAAATTTGAACTAGGTAAATTGCAATCAATTGCATTTTCATGTTATTATTATAATAATACAGAAATTACCGTCATAATTATATTCACTCCTAGGCTAACATTACCTAACCTAACCTAACCTGACCTAACATAACCTATCCTAACCTTACCTAACCTGACCTAACCTAACGTAACAAAAATATTGGAAGAAAGAGGTTACTCGCGCAAATAAAAGTTGCAGAATTGAAATCTCATCGAAATCCAGAAGCGACATTTAGCGACGTTTCTAAATGACAGATTCGTTTAGTAAGTGAAACAGAGGGGCGCAACTGACCGCGTAAGAACAGGTACGAACGTGGTTTCTTCGCAAGTGACGGAGACCGCTAAAATTCAGCTTAAAAAAAAGTAGCAAAATGAAACACAGGATTGACGGTTTGATCCCTCAAGTGATTTTAGTGCCATTTTTTCTATAACGAATAATAACGATCACCATGAACGTGTATAACGTCTTACATTTAAGGTAAAAAAATCCGATTTGCGAAAAGGACGCAAATTACTCGGGCAGACGCAAAAGGGGAGGGGGTGTATACGTTACATGCCGTGGAGAGACGACACAAAGATGAAATGGAAATCAGAGAACTACAATAGAGGAAAACTGGAACATACAAAGTTTTCATGATATTAATTGATGACTCGTTGGGCACTTGGAGAAACATATTGATACAAAGTGTTTTAAAAATATATAAACACTTGGTACGTTACACAGTTTCTATTTAACTCTGACAGCTGTTTCAGCTTCTCAAGCTATTGTCAAAGACATCAGGAAACAACTAAAACAGAGGATGTTGGGGTGGTGACCATCTGTTTAGGGCGTGTATCCTGACATGTGTGGGGTGTGACGATGGAGGGGGTTTGGAGAAGCTAAGGGAAGGTCAAGTGTCTGTAAAAACTAAATATAACCTAAATGCAAAATATAAAAATTAAGTGTTATTTAATTTATTTACTTTAATTTATTAAAAACTGTTTTTTATTTTAGTTAATTTTATATTTTGCATTCAGATTATATTTAGTTTTTACAGACACTTGACCTTCCCTTAGCTCCTACAAACCCCCCTACATCTTCATCACCCTACACAGATGTTCACCACCCCAACATCCCCAACTTGAGAAGCTGAAACAGCTGTCAGAGATAAATAAAAACTGTGAAACCTACCAAGTGTTTACATATTTTTAAAAACCTTTATACAAGCTTTTTTTTAGCGAGTTGTGAGAGATGGCGCAGACTTTTTACGAAAAAATTGATAATTTAGGCGGAGCTATCACACTCCTCTACCGACAAACGCTGAAAACGTAATTATGTAAACGTACAAAATCTAAACGACTAAACTAAGGTCAAAATATGTTTTAACCCGACGCCAACATGATAGCAAGTATAAACAAGAAAACACACTGCTAAAAGTGAACGCTTAACCGTGACCTTAACCTTTGAACATGGAAGAATCTGATTATTATGTATGTATGTGTATATGTATATGTCTGTCTGCGCGTCTGAAAGGTTATTTTATATTGTATGTAGTTTTATCTGCAGTCTTTTGCAGCAAGCTTGACCGTGAACAATAGACAAGGTTAAACGTAAACAATTTAGCTACAATAACCGATGACAATTATTTGTTATAGTCAAGTTATAAGTCTTAAGTGATCTGTGTACAGTGTTGTGTTTACAAAAGCTGAACACAGCGCGTGATAATCGCACCTGTTACAACAACTGTACCTTATAATTAATTGTTAACAATCCTATGACGTAAAATTTCCTTGTTCATATAAATTTCCCCGTGGAGAACACAAACACTACACGACAATAGAAACTATCAACACCTGTTGCACGGAGGACACACCATATTAATGTTGCTAATTTAGCAATTCGTTTTTGTTCACACGGGAAATGCAGGTGCAAAGCAATTAACTACAGATGTACAGTCACAGCAAGATCATAACTGTGTTCCTAACGCTTTCACGGCCGGTGTTCACATTATTAGCCGGGTCGTTAGGCCGTGGCCTACAGTTTGTGTTGACAGACTTTTCGGCCTCACCATCGGAGGCCTTCATCAGTGTCGGAAAAAATTCTAACGGTGTCCGACAATTCACCCCAGTAATGAGGTAGAGAGTTTTGATGTGGTGCCAATTTCAATTGCAACCGTGCCAAAATTTGCAACCGTGTTGCTGATGATGGCCTCCGATGGTGAGGCCGAAGCATTTGTCAACACAACCTACAGACCATGGCTAATAATGTTTCCAACTATGTTCGGTATTGTGCTACAAAATGATATATTATAATATATTGATAATTATCAATACGTAAATTTGATATGCAGTATACACTAGAATGAGCAGTTTATTCAGAAGTCACGATTTAACAATAAACACAAAGATGAGACTTCTACGCTGCTACGTATTCTCGGTCCTCTTCTACGGTGCAGAATCTCGGACTTTGGCTGAAGCCACAAATAAGAAATTGGAATCTTTCGAAATGTGGCTCTAGCGTAGAATACTGAGCACTTCATGGACAGCGCATACAACTAATGTTGAAGTTCTTAGAAACATGAAGAAATACAGGGACGTTATTAACACAGTGAAGATAAGAAAGCTTCAGTATCTGGGACATCTCATGATAAATGCACAGAGATTTTACTTCTTGCAGTCCACACTACAGGGGAAAGTACTTGGAAAGAGAGGAGTTGGCCGACCGAGAATACCTTGACTGAGAAATTTAAGGACCTGGTTTGGCAAGAATACAACTGATTTATTCCGTACAGCAGTGCAAAAAGATAAATAGCCTGTATAATATCCAACATCCGAAACGGATAGGAACTATCAGAAGAAGAGAATACCTAACATGATAAAAATATAGTAACAAATTTGATAGCTCGTTAAACATCCTTATCGCGAGCTATAGCAGTGAAAGTCGAACCATTAAAGCTGCTGATCGCAGAAGTGTACATATCTTTCCTACGAAATCTTGAGGTACCTATGGTATGTGAAAACTGATGGCAAGTCGAAATAACGTAGTTTACATTTTTGGAATGAAAAAACGTAAAACAGAGGCTGATTTTTTTATGCAGAATCGCAAACATTTACTACTGCCACGTAAGGTCCAAAGATAATGAAGAACTGGACAAACAAGTTGTTTTTGGGAAACTGAAAAGAAGAGGCTGAATGAAAAATTTCCAACTCGATACATAGATCAAATAAACTCCACCGTGGGAGTTCCAGCACATTAACGCGTTTGTCGACAGAGAGAAAGGAATACGCTGCCTTTGAATGCCACGATGTCATTATAAATAACGTTGCCATCCTTAGTGGCACGATGTAACGTATAATGTTTGGCGCACATATGTATAGAACTTATGTTAAACTGAAAAACAAAGTGATCGTTGATAATCAGACAATTTTACGAGCGAGATGCCCATATAAAGTTGTTCATTTAGGAATGGAAAATTGGCGTACTTAGTTTAAAGCGTTCTTACTAATTGTATAACTTGATTGGAAAAACCATTTTACCAAAACTAATTGGGTTTCGGCGCCTAGTCGTCCGGGCTGAATGAGATCCTTAATGTTGTTCTTGGTAATTTCGGCAACCCAGTCGTTGATTCTCCTGGCGGCGGCCTCAGGATCTCCGGCGAAGTCCAAGCTCTCCACCTCTTCCTTGAAGAGAATCTGCATACACTCCCTTATTTGCTGCTCGGGAGACACGAACAGTCGGTTGGCGCTACTCAGCTCGTAGCTAGACGAACCGTTCAATGCCCGCATCTTCTGGAAGTACTTCTCCAGCCTATACGCCTGCATCGTGCTCAACTTGTCCTGCATCAAAAATATTATAATCATTTTAGCAAACACGTTTACAATGGTATCCAAGAATAGACAAACTAACCGTTTTCAATCTGCTTTGTGACTTCTTTTTACTTCCATGTTCCATAAGGAAATGGAAGTATGGTGATGGCGAAAAAAATCGTGTTCGGGATAAGGGCTGCTTCTGTTGTACTATCCTCAAAACATGAAGAAAAGTCATTTTTCAAAATGTGTGTGTGTGTGTGTGTGTGTGTGTGTGTGTGTGTGTGTGTGTGTGTGTGTGTGTGTGTGTGTGTGTGTGTGTGTGTGTGTGTGTGTGTGTCAAACGATAACTTTACTTTTTTGCATGCATACTAAATCCTCTTCAGAACGAAATATTCGTGGCCTGTATCTTACTTTCTTTTTTCTTTGTTGTTGTCCATAATTCACACCATAGAACAGTACAGGGACTGCCATAACTTTATACAACTTTAATTTTGTGTAGGTAAGTTCCAGACGATCTGTGGTACAATCAACCGTATTTTTATAAAAAGATACGTCGGGATACAAAATTAAAGTTCTACAAAGCTATGGCAGTCCCTGTACTGTCCTATGGGAATGAATTATGGACAACAACCAAGGAAAAAGAAACTAAGATACAGGCCTCGGAAATGGCGCTCTTAAGACGAGTTAAAGGCTGTATAATGAATGAGGCCATAAGAGAGGAGTTACAAGTTTTAACTTGAATGAGAAATTAGAAGATTACAAACAACGGTAGAAAGAACACGTAGAAAGAATGTCAGATTCCAAACTGGTAGATTCAAGTCTGGCCAACAAATCTGGAAATACAAACCTGTAGAACACAGGTGTGTGGGCAGACCCGGGAGGAGATGGCTGGAGGATCTTTGAAGTAGATTCAAGTCTGGCCAAACAAGTCTGGAAATACAAATCTGTAGAACACAGGTGTGTGGGCAGACCCGGGAGGAGATGGCTGGAGGATCTTTGAAGTAGATTCAAGTCTGGCCAAACAAGTCTGGAAATACAAATCTGTAGAACACAGGTGTGTGGGCAGACCCGGGAGGAGATGGCTGGAGGATCTTTGAAGTAGATTCAAGTCTGGCCAAACAAGTCTGGAAATACAAATCTGTAGAACACAGGTGTGTGGGCAGACCCGGGAGGAGATGGCTGGAGGATCTTTGAAGTAGATTCAAGTCTGGCCAAACAAGTCTGGAAATACAAATCTGTAGAACACAGGTGTGTGGGCAGACCCGGGAGGAGATGGCTGGAGGATCTTTGAAGTAGATTCAAGTCTGGCCAAACAAGTCTGGAAATACAAATCTGTAGAACACAGGTGTGTGGGCAGACCCGGGAGGAGATGGCTGGAGGATCTTTGAAGTAGATTCAAGTCTGGCCAAACAAGTCTGGAAATACAAATCTGTAGAACACAGGTGTGTGGGCAGACCCGGGAGGAGATGGCTGGAGGATCTTTGAAGTAGATTCAAGTCTGGCCAAACAAGTCTGGAAATACAAATCTGTAGAACACGGGTGTGCGGGTAATCCCAGGAAAAGGTGTCTGGAGGATCTTTAAATGTGAAGCAGGCAGCACCTTGTCTATGCCGTGTTGTGAGGAAGATGATGATCTTCACTACTTCGATTCATTAACTCTTAATTGCCCAGTGTTGCCATTTGGCTACTCAAAAAATCTCAGGAGCTTACATTAATTGTGATGAGTAACTGAACTATGCAGCATAATGTAGGTGTTTGTCTACATACTGTGAAATATGCAGTAGGCCTACCATTATTTTCCGATAGACGGCAGCTGTTTAGTCATTGTTTAGCATTTAGTCAGCTGATAGCTAATCTAACCTGAGCAAGCCTGATTTTTGTGCTTTTTAAGTTCAATTTGCTTATACTTATTACAGTACTTTTCGACATAAAAATTATTTTTTCTATCAATTGAAGTATGAACTTACCATATTTTAGTATGATTATAGTAGTGTTAGTGTGAGAAAGTACGTTGTATGCATATTGCTGCCATCCGGAAACAAAGCCTATTTCTATTAAGAAAATGTGATAAAAGATGCTTTTAATTTTTTTTACTATTTTCATTTTATCTACACAGGTAATAAAGCAAGAATATCAGAGTTGAATAAATCAAGGTTGTCGTGCATTTAAGGGTTAAGAGATTAAGTCCAACGTTCATAAAGTACTTCTTATATTTGAGAATATACTTTTTATTTGAGTATATTAGAGTATACTTCTTGTACTTTTTATATTACGTGCAGCGAACGAGAGACGTTTCTCAAGTTGAGTTAATGCTTACCTGATTTTCCGGAAGGAACAGCGTCCTCTTCAGGGACGCTTCCGTCTGGTTGGCAGAGGTGAAGTACGCGAGAAGCATCGCCTGGTAAACGCTGAAAGGCGAGAAGAATATATTGGATCCTTTATTTAGCGCGATGACCGTGTCCAACATCGCCAGGGAAAATTCGTGTTGTCCGTGTATCAGCGCTTGTTTGGCATCCTGACTGGTCATCAGACTAGAATCGTCGGCGGTCAAGCACTGTTGGTACGTCGCCGGTACCAGCGCTGATAACAATAACACGGGTAGAAACATCATCTGAAACATATTGATTATTTCACAATTATGATATAACACTGACCTTTATTTCATTAATTATTACCAAGTAGAAATTATATTTTAATTGCTGCAAGATATTCTTTAATTAATAATTCAAAAAAATTAAGACCAATTACAAAAGCGGTATTTACACTTGACAACACCTCAGAAAACTCATCATCATTATGATATTAATGAAAGCATAAAATTTGATATAAAATCTAAACTAATACGTGTAATTTATGTTAGTTAATATTCCATTGGGATAACACTGCATATCTCTCTTTGTATTATCAAACATGATGGTTCTTAGCTCATTGATACAGGCTGGCGGATCATCATCATATTCACAGCACGACACAGACAAGGCGCTGCCTGTTCCGCCTCCAAAAATTCTCCAGCCGTCTCTTGCTGGCCCAAACCACACACCTGTGTCCTGTAGGTTTGCATTTCCAGGCATGTTCGGCCAGCATGGAATCTAACATTCTTTCTAAGTGTTCTTTCCACCGTTGTTTTTAATGTTTTAATTTTTTATTCAAATTCAAAATTTGCGGCTCTTCTCTTCCGGCCTCATTCTTTACACGGTCGAGTTTAGAACACCTTTCAACTCCTCTTAAGAACGCCATTTCCGAGGCCTGTATTTTACTTTCTTGTTTCTTGGTTGTTGTCCACAATTCACTCCCATAGAACAGTACAGGGACCGCCGTGATAACTTTGTAAAACTTTAATTTTGTGTCTCGACGCTTTTATCTCACAAACCAACGGGTTAAACACCTCCACTACAAAACTAAGTTATTTAAAGATATACGTCCGATTAGAACAAAAATAGTCATAAGAAATCAAAAACTGGAACCAATTCAGAGAGCGAGTTCCGAAAGACCGAATAATAACCAAGAAGGAGATGAGTCGGCAGACCAACTTACAGTGTTAGTCCTAAAAGTGAATACTGTAGTGATATTATTCTTTAAAGCCTTATATTATTGACATATCCCTATCGCAGATTACCATAAATAACTACTGGTAATTTATCACATAAATGTTTTGCTGAATGAAAATGACGTGGTTATACTACGAAATAATGAAGCAGCCTTACAACGCTCTGTGTACAGACTACATAAACTGGGACGATAATACTACAACCTAAAGATATCCGCCAACAAAACAAATGTTATGGCTCACTGCGGAAAATTTCCAGTACGCTCAAAGATTATTATGGAGAATAAAGTATTAGAACGGACCTCAAATTTTAACTATTTAGGTTAGGATACAAGTTTTGACTTTGACAAAGATACACAAAATAAAGTCAATATATTTCAACACGCGTGTGAAACTGTAAATAGAACACTGAAAAATAAAACGAGACGTGAGATAAAATTAAAATTCCATAAAACAATGGTACAAAACAATCGCTGTTCCAGTGCTATTGTATGTCAGTGAATCCTGGATTGCAAAACAAAGAGATAAACGCAGCGTACAATCAGCGGAGTTGAGATTTTTAAGGAAGGTTAAAGAATGCACAAGAAGGGATCATATAAGAAATGATAATATATATACGGGAAGAATTAAATATATATAATCTAAATGAGAAAACTGAAGAATACAGGGGAAAATGGAGACAGCATTTAAAGCGCATGGATGAAGATAGAATACCAGTAATTGTTAACAAGTACAAGCCTTCTGGAAGAAGGGATGTAGGAAGGCCAAGACAGAACTGGATCTTATAATGTAAAGTCGGAACATCGGAACAGGCACACTGCCTAATCCCTGAAGTGAAGAAGAAGAAGGAGAAGGAGGAGAAGGAGAAGGAGAAGGAGAAGGAGAAGAAGAAGAAGAAGAAGAAGAAGAAGAAGAAGAAGAAGAAGAAGAAGAAGAAGAAGAAGAAGAAGAAGAACTATTGGTAATTTTACCAATTACATACGACCTTCGAAATTAACATTTTTTCCTAGTCGTTACCGTCCATCATTAATAGATCAATTGACAACAGAAATAATTGAGAAACGTGTCTAACAATTTTCCTCAGTCCCAAGGTTCTTGTTGCCGTGAGACAAGTAGCCTACAGTACAGTACTGCTTCAATGAGATCATTTATCGATGTTCAGTTTGATTTCTTTATCTTTACATTCAAACACGCGCTAATGAATTCAAAACATGGAGTTTTCTAGTGAAACAATGAGTTATACATTCCAGTTTTCTAGTGTTTGCCCATTGTGGAGGCGAAACAATTTGTCGGCCAGCTGTTGTTATGGAACTGATGATGTTACAGTTGTATATATAGTAGGAAAGACATTTATTATATTTATCAATTCATGATATTGTGATATTATTCAACACAGTGTCTCCTGCAAGTAGTTTATTACGTTTTTGTCGTTTCAATACCAATATTTATGTGCTCGACCAAACGTGATTAAGTGTACACCTACTGACGAGTGTACAGTGCATAATGATATCGGATTTATAACCGATGACGGCCTGCTACGAGGTACATTTTATGATCTGATGATGAAGCACGTGCTTTGAAACGCGTCATCTATATATAAAAAAGAAATCACAAGGTAGACTGGAAAAGGTTAGTTTGTCGAAATAATATAGGGACTACTTTGATAACAACTTTTCACGGTTGACAGATACCAGGGGGTATCTACGCTAAACTTAAACGAGGTACTTCCACGGACAAGGAAACGTGAGGATACACACTATGATAAGATAAATGTAGAATTAAAAAGGAGGTTGGAATTTTGCTAAGACAACGGCTGTTGCAGGAGACCTGGCGGATTGTGCTTTGTTCTTAAAAAAAGGTATGGAGAACCATACACGACTTCCATGTTCTAACTAATTATCAAATTATTTTTAATATGTACACAAAATTCAGATCAAAACCAAATATATGATCATGCTTTTGGTAAAAACGCTGAGAAAGCTAATCAAAATACGAATTGTACGTAGTTGTTAATATTTTAAAATTAAATAATTAGTTTGATTAAATTATCTTTTATTTTATTTTATTTAACAACGCGAAAGAAAGCAAATACCACCCAGCGTTTGTAATCTGTGAATTTCTGAAAACGAACAATTATTTTGTTTATGTATCCGTGGTTGTGATATTTTGTTTACATGAAACAATAACAATTGTTAATATTTTATTGAAATTTTTCTAAGTTTTCGGTCGAATAAATTTATAACATCAAAACAAAAATTACCCCTCCCCCTTCAAATACCCTTATCATTTATAGATATTGCATCTATCTTTCTACAGTGATCTTCTTTTCAGGATACTTTATTTATCAAAATTAAAATACGGTGTACATCAGAAGCAAGGAATTATCCGTGGTATCTCATACACCTATTGAAAGGTTTTATAAGAATACAAATATATTTATTGGAGCAGGGTCCAAATTATCAAAACCTATTTCTGTAAACCAGGGGGTTGTAGTGTCTCACCTACTTTGATAATGTTTTGCGAAGATGGAAGGCTTTGGTGCACCCTGGCATTTCGCTGTCACTCAATGCGTTGACTTCGAGTGACATAACAAATGGTTAAAAAACCAGTTTCTTCTTTATTAACCACCCGCCTTTGTTCGTTCATTGAAACTCAGTGTACCGTTTTCAACAATCAGCTTCTGACAACCGAGTAACTGGCTGAATAGGGATTCCCCTTTACACCAAACGTCCGGGGGTCTATTTACGGGGAGGCGACCAGACTCCCCCCCCTTAGGGGGTCGAAAAAGTTGGCGATTTTTGTTAATCTCTTAGTTTTTAGCTGTTTTATTGTTTCCAGATGCGTACGCTAATATAGTAGTAACTCTTTTTTAAATATACAAACAGGTTTATTACACAGCATTAGCCGTATACGTTTGAAATATGAAATATAGGAATAAATTCAGTGAATAAGTATCTTGTAAATAAAGTTTCAATAACGCGTATTTTTATTGTGTTATTACCGTTTACTTTATTAAAATTGGTTTCAGCCATTTTAAAGATAGTAATGTTGGTTAGTCTTAACTTGTATTTCCTCTCGTATGAAGCCGACCCGATCCCAGGCCCCATCCCAAGACCAAATTCTAGATACGCCACTATAAACGTCGACAGCCTCTCCGGAGGATGAGCAGTTAAAGATCAGAGCACTTTCTTGTCTTCAGGACGGGAAACCGTTCTTAATAGCGGACATACCATAGAGTGATAAACGGTGAGAAGAACCACACCATTATAAATGTTCAGGAAAGGTCGAGGTTACGACTGAGGACGCTGTTTAAGAACCAAATTTTCATGTTAGCCACATTAAGCCCCCCCCCCCACCCAGAACAAAGAATACAGTCCGACCACAATTCAGCAGAAGCAACATCGATTTCCTTTGTTTTAAACAAACACAAAACCACACAACAATACAAAGCAACTGTTCAACAGAGTCTGACATTACGTAAACGATAAGAACGTGTGGAAAATCTATTAGCATACAGACAAGGGACAGGAAATTCACGACAAAACTGGAATGTAAATGGCCTTTCCTCAATATCTTGAATAACCAATCGACTACGGATAAACAAAACATACCAAATATTAATATTTTATCATACGAAAATATGTCTTCTTGAATGCTCCGTTTACCGATCTAAAATGGATTAACAAATTTGTAGAAAAGGCTCGTAGATGGTAAACTCTATGGTACAACTTTTCAGTGTACGTTCAAATAAACAATATCCTTTTCCTGGTCGTTGTACAAAATTTCCGAGCTACTTGACCATGGTCTGTGATTGAAATTCTTTTCTGTCGTTTCGCCAGCACTCACGGAAGCCATTTTCAGAGTAGGGAAATTGCCCCAACATAAGATTGAGCAAACATTTTGACATGAAATCCATAGGTATGTAATGTCTTACTCGCACGTTTCGCGAAAATCGACCGTTATGTTTCAAATGTACTTTCGGCATACCACTATCTCACGAACCGGTCAACCAATCCCAGCAAACCAGGTGTCAGGTGATCGAGTCACTCGGCCCCCTTCCAACAATAGTACTGAGAATTTTGACAACTGACTTCAGTCGCCTCTAGGCTTTGTCTGCGTGAAGGTGTTTTTGCGCCGAAAATTTCTAAATTGCTCCACTAAAACTAAAATATCTCGGGAACTACAAGTCCGATCGCGAAAATACAAAGTGCGTTGTGATCCTCAGACCAAAATCTCTCCACTAACACCAATTCCGAGTACCAGAAGCACTCACAGAAAATAATAACAACATTTGAACTCAAAAATTTGAAATGCCTCGACCTAAAAATCGCGATAAAACTCGAACCAAAAATTTCAAACCGAAAACCGGCAAATCCTATGCAGAGCGTCAACAGGCCTATCGTTTGAGACTAAAATAAAAGAAATCGGCCGAGAACCTAGAAAATGGCAACCATTTGAAGAATGACGAAACCCCGTCAGCGCCCAAGCGGCCCGCATCTCCGATACCTGGGTCATCCGGCGTGCCCCCAAAGCGACTCAGATCGAGCGTACGGCTAGCTAGCAAGAAAAGAGACGATGAGAACATTAATAACTTGTGCTTCGACAACATTGGACCCTCGATGCTCTGCGCAGAACAGCCCGGTCCAAGTCGCCGCTTCAAAGGAGTCGACGAGGAATTCTCTAAGCACTTTATTAACAATCCGTTCGGCTCGGTGTGTGGGATCTGCGATCGCTTGTGGTTCAAGAGTGATCTAAGACCGTGCGTACCATCATACATAAGTCTCTTGGCCACAGTGTTCGGAGCGGACGAGTACTCAAGTGCGAGTAATATGGAAGGCGTGTGCTCTACGTGTGTTGCAAGTCTCAAACAAGGCAACGTACCGCCTTTATTTAACCAACCCTTCATTCCTTCCCAAAGCACAAGTCTGCCCATGATTCCATGTCTACCGGTAGTCCCACGACTACCAGGTTTAAATTTGTTCTCTAAAAATCTTCATTTTGGTCGGAGAACATGCTTTTGCCGTAGCATGGCAAAAGTCTCAGGTCTTTATTCTCACGTAGGTTTCCGCAGCCGGTGTCCATTATGTTTTCGAAGTCTTCTTCCGGTATGGACCGCGTCAAAAATGTCTTGTATGACAACGTTTCACTGATATTACAGTGAGTATCTTCAGGTCTTTGTGACCGAACACGCGGCTGAGGTCTATCCTCAGGTCACACAGAATTGAGCATACTCACTGTAATATGAGTGAAACGTTGTCATACAAGACATTTTCGACTGCAGTCCATACCGGAAGAAGACTTCAAAAACATAATGGGTCTTTCTTTGTCTCTCTTTAATCACAACCTAAATATGTCGTAATTGGTTAATGCGCAATGGACTGCAAAAATGAATGTTTTTCTCTTCATATGAAATATTTATAAAAGTCAGGATACGTCGCGATATAATCAGTCCACGAATCGATCTCATGCCATTATCAGTCTTTAACAAGGTTGCCTCTCGAGGGCGTACAAACAGAAATAAAAAATGTATGCAATTTATGGAACTATTACAAGAATTCTAGGAAGAAAAGCAATAAAGGAGACTAGAATAAAAGAAATGTCTACAAGTGTAGCTGTAGCTACTCGTTTATGCAGGAACATAGGGTTTACCTTATGAGGGTAACTTACATAAACCTAATCGAACGAAATTCTTGAGTATACAGAATACAAAGTAATGATAAGTAAACTGAGTTTATTCTCTCCACGTCTATAACTCGAATTAAAATTCAAGTTGCGTGATCGTGGACAGAAGACGACAGACAATCCCAAGAAGTGTGTCTTTTAATATCTTCTTAAATCGCCTTAAAAATCCTCCAGCCATCCCTCGCTAGGTCTACCCCCACACCTGTGTCCCTTAGGTTCGTATTTATAGACTTTTTTGGCCAGTCTGCAATCTGACAACAAACAAGTGTTTCTAAGTGTTCTTTCCACCGTTGTTTGTAATCTTTTAATTTTTCATTCAAGTTAAAAACTTGAATAATGAACCCCTTGAAAATTAAGGGGGCCTTAATGAACCCCTTATGGCCTCATTCTTTATACGCACAAGTTTAAGACATCTTTTTAACTCCTCTTTAGAACGCCATTATCGAGGCCTGTATTTTACTGTCGTGTTTCTTGGTTGTTGTCCATAAGTGGACACCCACAGGACAGTACAGGGACTGCCATAACTTTGTAGAACTTTAATTCTGAATATAACTCTTTTAAATATGAATCGAAAAAGAAAACGGTGACAGTGGATCCTTGATGTCTGGAATCGTGGTAATCCGAAAATGCAGTAACCGAACACACGCTAAGTAAAGTGTAATAAATTTATCGAGATATATAAATAAAACTGAAATGCTCAGAAATTAATTTGTAATTTACAGTTAAATGGTTAAAAAGTTGTAAACTTTTCTGAATAACTAAGTTGTAAACTTTTCTGAATAACTAAGTTGTAAACGTTTCTAAATAACTAAGTTGTAAACTTTTCTGAATAACTAAGTTGTAAACTTTTCTGAATAACTAAGTTTGATTTTTGTATTTTAAAGTGTAATAGAATAATGTAATACACACAAAGTGTTTTTATTAAATATGCTATTTACATCCATTGGAATATTAAATCTATTAAATAAAAAATAAATGTTATTTGTAGTGATTAATATGCCTTGAAATTGTATTCCCTTAACCTCAGTTTAATATGGCAAGGCAACCCTTTATTCAGCTACGGGAACCGGACAGGTCTTATAATCCTTAACATCAGACAATCCTAACTACCCCGATTTAAATGAGTTCGAATTATCAAGGTTACCTTCTTCAAGTGCCATCTCTCCTAAGAAGGTTGGCAATCAACATGGCAATGCAAACTCTAAACACAGCAGCTCTAAATAAGTCGACGGAGTAGCAGTTGAACCGGTCTCCCAAGTCCTTTAACTACAGGAATGTGACTTCTTCAGGATTCCATTTCCCTCGGATTTCCCCTTGTATAATAACTTGTAGAAGGTTATATCTTCCTCCGCGGACTATTATGTGCCCTAGGTATTCTACTTTTCTAGTTTAACAGTATTAATCATTACTTTCTTCTTCTGCATCCTTCTCATCACTTCACGATTATCGATACAACGATTCCTAAAGTTTTCCAATAATCAAGGTTCTAATGTATAGAAAACATCTACTTTATCACATTAAAGTCTGATAATAAAGGTTTGATAATACAGATTGCAGGAACAGTTGACACTGTGACACTGACTAATCCAAGAATGGAGAAGAATAAGAATAAGAAGAATGTACAGCAGAGCATCGATTATCCGAACATCCATTAACCGAACGATCTATTATCCGAACTCAATAAAAAGTACAATTGTGTACTGTACTGTACAGTAATGTATTGGACACGTGTAGGCGTATTGGATATTTATTGAAGATAAAAAATTGTATATTGTAAATTATTACAATACTGTACAGTAATAAATAAACTCTGTATCTATACAGCCTTACAGCCTATGAAGACGGCGAAAATGCTACTAATACAAAACCACCGACGGCAGCCAAAAGCTTTTACCCCCTTGAGACTGTTCTAAAGTGGGCCGAAACAGAAGACGAAATATACTGTTTTCAAATTATGAATCCTAAACGATTTCAGTCTTTAGCCGCGAGAAAACGGTGTAGCGCTTGGAGCAGACAGTGATAGACAATTCTTCAAAAAAGTGTAATTCCATGGTACTGTATGTTTTTTGTTTTTGTTTCTTAATTTTTATTTAATTTTACAGTACAGTGTTTGTCATTAAACTCTAATTTTGTTTAAACTAACTTTTGGTTTTTATAAATTACACTCAGTTTTAATTCAACGATTTTCAGCCTTAGTAATACATTACAGTACAGTATACAGGTTGCTGTAATTATATAACAGTATGTTGGAAATGATTTTGCAATAAAAACCTTTGTTTTTGTAAAGGGAAATAATGTTTTCAATTTACGATCTATTGATCGAACGGGCCCTGGTACCGAGAGGTTCGGATAATCGATGCTCTACACACAAATTTGAGGACTTTATCCTGCCGAAGTGTCGCTACGGGACAATGGACAGCCCGCTGTAAAACGGCTATTTTCCTCGTTCAGTCAGGTGTCAGAGAAACGCTAGGCAGCCACCTGTCCCGAAAACCTTTGACACGACAATTGTATTATACAAGGTAGAATGGAAAAACACTGATCTCCTGAGGAAAACATACGTTAAGCACTCGCTAACAATTAGTGACTAAGAGACGCATTGGGTCATGCAGAGACTATTAACCACCAGAAACGTGTAGGCTATATATACTGAACGGTGCAAAATGGTAGATTACGTTCATCATACCTGTTACGTATACCTATTACATCTATGTAATAATCACGTGTCTTAAGGTATGTTTATTTGATTTACTTATGTAACGGCGTGTAACAAATTACAAACATTCTGACACTAGGAATTAGAGTTTCTGTTTACACCAATACATAGCTTCTTTCATGATTTTCATTCACTAATTTTCGGCAGCACTCGATATATGTACTGAGTTGTTTATTTAACTAACGCAATGCCCCCATCTTTATCTAACTTTAAACAACTTTTCCCTGTCCATCACCCCCTCTCACTTTCACTCACTCACTCTCTCTCTCTCTCTCTCTCTCTCTCTCTCTCTCTCTCTCTCTCTCTCTCTCTCTCTCTCTCTCTCTCTCTCTTTCTCTGTAGTACCTTTATAATTTACTAAGTCCTTATAAACACGATGTTCCTTGAAACGTCTGAGGTCATATAAGTGACATAATACTATTCTACTATTCTAACGAAGTTACCTAAATCACACTGTATCTCTGTTCTACGTACAAACGCGCGCGCGCGCACACACGCACACACACAAAACGTTCTCTTTATAGGCAATTCTTGACTCTATTGAAATTCCTTTTATTAATTAAATAATATATTGTTTATTATATAAATAAACAATTATTTATAATATTAATTATACTGTAACAATTATATGACATTAATTTTTAACAATTATATAATATTAATTAATTAAATAATTAATGTTTATTAACATAACATTAAATTTCTTCAAGAAATACTGTTTTATATGTCTAATGTGGGTGTGTGTGTGTGTGTGTGTGTGTGTGTGGTGCGCGCGCGTGCGTGTGTGTTACATGCCAGTGTCACTGTTTATTTTACACACGCACGCACACACAATACGCTGTTTTTTATGCAACGTTTGAAGATTTATTTAATCCCATAATCATGCCTACAACAACAAATACAAGATACTGTATAATTGTAATAGGTTTTCTTCCCAAGTTCTATGAAAACCTAAAAGAGAAAACCTTTCCCAAGTTCTATATCTTAAAGTAGTGTGTAGTATATTACATAATGTGTGTATCTGGGACACACAACTACATTCGTGTGTATCATAAGTAATTCTATTACAACACAATACCACTATTAATATCATAGAACGTGGGAAAAAACCTATTACAATTATACACTATCTAGTATTTTATGTTGTTTGCATGATTATGGGATTAAATAAATCTTGAAACGTTCCACAAAAACTGCGTTTTTATTACTACTGGAATTCCTCGATATCAGCTAGAACCCATAATTAATACTGTCGATAAATAATATTCAAACACACACACACACACACACACACACACACACACACATTTGACATATGATATATTTACTTCAGGGCCGGCCCCAGCGCTTCTGTCGCCCTGTGCAGTATTTATGATTCCGCCCCCTCCCTATTTCAACTCTGAACATATTCACGCACACTAGACCTGCTCTACAAATACGGTGATTGTCTTCAAATGACGACTAAGAATGTTTGCACTCATTGTCAGGTTTCCGTTCTCTCGTTCACGAGTTTTCGACTCTTCGTTAAACTCTGCTGACTTTGTACATAAAGTAATTCTTATTGAGTTTATATATTGTGATGAAATTAAATGAATAATTTTATTTGTTCTCAATTTCAAAACTTATTATCCCGGAATCTGCCGCCCTTTAAAATTTGCCGCCCTGGGCGGTGGCACGGTTCGCCCCTGCCTGGAGCCGGGCCTGATTTACTTGAAGAAGAAATTTAATATAATGTTATTGCAATATATTATTTAATAATAAAAGAAATTTCAAAATTCACAATAGTTTCTATAAAGAGAAAGACGCATGTGTGTGTGTGAAACAACAGTATGCCTGTTTCTTGTCATTTACAAAATTGTCTTATTTCTAAGTCTCCAATTTTCAAAAGATAAATAAAGATAAATAAAATTATAACAAACATGGAAATTTACTTATTTTGGTTTAGTTCATTATTTTCGCATCATAAAGTGCAAAAAATATGGAGTTAAAATATTCCGTCTCACTCTCTCTTACGAAATCTGAAAACACACACACACACACACACACACACACACACACACACACACATACATACACACATTTACTTATACGTGTACTTTTAATACACCAAAGCATACTAGTAATTAGTTACTAATTACCGGAAAGCAAAGTTCTTGCTGCAACAGGTGAAGTCATGCACAGAATTTACACTGTATGGCAACAAAGTTATGGTAAACTATACACAATACAATTAGAAAAGCCATTTATGCATCGCCTCATGAAGCAGACGGCGTCTATTGCTTTGCACGTCAACCGCGTGCTATTGTTCCCTAACAAATGTTATCTTATCTTAACAGTTTTCTGTTGTCTCTGTCCCTCCCCTCACTCACTGTCACTCTCTCTCGCTCTCCTCGCTCACTCACTCTCTCTCTCTCTCTCTCTCTTTCTCTCTCTCTCTCTCTCTCTCTCTCTCTCTCTCTCTCTCTCTGTGCTTGTTTCTCTTCCTCTCAGCTGCCTTTTTCTTTATTTTATCACACACACAAACAGTAAAATACCGATTATCCTCGGAATTGGGAGACTTGATCGCCGCTGATAATAATCCACACTATCTACAAAAAGGAAAGAAAGCAATGAAAATACTTTATTAAACTTAGCTGTTTATACTATATAAAGTAAAGCAAAACAGTAAGACCACGTTAAGACGCTCGCTCATCAAGGGACTTCGTGACAACCGCGTATTAAGCGAGATATTACCAGGTAACAGTATACCGTATACATACTGAAACTCTATAACTAATAATCACATTTTCTATGCAGTTTAAATACTAATTCATACGAACTGACATCACGTCAGAATTTGTCATATGTGTATGTGTCATGTGGTGTATCATCTATACTGAGCGTTGTCTGAAGTCACTAGCCTACGTACAAAAGTTATGTAGAGCTATACAGAGTTATGTAGAGCTATACAGAGTTATGTAGAGGTATACAAAGTTATATAGAGCTATACAGAGTTATGTAGATCTATACAGAATTATGTAGAGCTATACAAAGTTATGTAGAGCTATACAAAGTTATGTAGAGCTACACAAAGTTATGTAGAGCTATACAAAGTTATGTAGAGCTATACAGAATTCTAGTAAACACTCCCACGTTATCATTCCCAGCAGGATTAGATTCAGGAATGAATTGCCACAAACGTGCAAATTAAAAAATGTCAGAAAAAACATATCAGTGAAGTCACTGCTGACCTGAACTAACTAAAATAATTAAATGTACCCACAGACGCAGTAAAGTGTATGACTCGTGAAGCGGTGACACAATCCGTCACTGGGACATACTTTTACAAATCTCACATAATTTTAAAACAATATTGTTTACGGTAGTTAATAATATAGTATACAAAAGATTAGTGAAACAGAAGGATTATTATTCAGCTGAAAAATAAATACATTTTATTATTCAGCTTATAAAAAAATAATCCGCGTGTTGCCGCGGATAATCCGCTCGAGGATAGTCGGTAACTTACTGTATATAAAATATATTTCAAAGGAAAAAACAATATTGCATTGTTTCAATGGTGTGTGTGTGTGTGTGTCCGAAATAATACACATGATGAATAACAGAATATATGAAATATGTATATTTGCATGTGGAAGTCTATTTCACTTTGTAAGAATCTTATTTACTTAGACTTATAAACAATTTATATTCTGAAGTAGGCTTCCGCGGGCGGTGTCCATTCCGTATTTGAAGTCTTCTTCCAGTATGGACTCTGTCGAATATGTCTTCTAAGACAACGATTCACCCATATTACAATAGGTATCTTCACGTCTGTTCAAACTGACAGAAATAACACTTTTGCACCACGTAAAGAAAATGTTTTCCGAATAGCGCTTTCAAGCTTCACGGCTCACCATCAGATCGGAAACATACAATAACGGAACTAGACAACTTCTTTATACCCCCACTTTCCCTACAGCCCGTACACATTTCCGTAAACAAGCTTTAAGTTATGGGCCTACAAGCCTTGTAGGGGCCTACTCCTTGTAGGGGTATAAAGAAGTTGTCTAGTTCCATTATTGTATATTTCTGATCTGATGATGAGCTGTGAAGCTTGAAAGCTTTATTCGGAAAAAATGTTCTATAGTGGTATGCAACAGTGTTAATTCTCTTTGTGAGTATAACCACTAAAACAACTTTATTAGTTAAATATGTGAACTGAGAACACCCATTGTAATATAGGTGAAATGTTCTCTTACAAGACATGGCCTACTCGACTTACGGTCCATAAGGGAAGATGACTTTAAATTATAAACAAGTTATTGTTAAGTGCAGTACACATTATGTAATGCAATATGTATAAAAATGTGCTTATGTATCGTAAGGCTGGGTTACGATAGTCGAGTGTGAGAGTGCGCATGTCGTGTAGACCCTAATTAAAAAAACATTATAGCACCTTTATTAATCAAGATCAGACTTCGACAAAATGTATTTGTCGCAAGTGATCTTCTACAAAAACGACAAGTCTGAAGGAAACTGTAACAAGTCCTTGAATTCACCGCCGATCACGTAGAGATAATCTCGATTTACGGTTATATTGTAAACAAATGTTAGTCCGACCGCTGTTTAAAATCTAGCGATTTCCGTGCACTGGAAGATTGTCCGCATAGGTTTGGAAAGGTCCGCCAAAATACTGCGGAGGATGAGTAATGCCTTATGGTCTCATTCCTCGATGAAGGGAAATATCCAACTGCACCTCCTCGTGATGGGGGATGGGCAACGCCTACAGGCGGCTAACGAGGCTCTGGAGACCGAGTGACAGCTGGTATAAGCTGTCCTCCTCTGCTTGTTATTGCAGGTAGAGGTTAGGGCACTCTATTGCCCTTGGGGTAAGAAACTGCCCCTAAAGGTGGATGGCCCATCATTTGAGCTACGGCATAGGTTGCAAGAGGGAAGGAAAAACTTCCGCATTAAAGGATATCTTATCCCCAACTTCCAGGGATGGTATGGAGACCAGTGCCCGGGCTAAGAAAGGTGAAGACTCTAACGGTCAGAAATGAGTGGATGGAGCAACCCCGCATGTGGGGATAGTACGCTTGATGGCTAGACTTAAACCATAATACAGCAATACTGTCACATCCTCCCTCTGCGAAGTTCTAGTAACGCTTCCAGAGTAATTAAATACTCGAATTCTTCACAGTAGTAGTGAGATGGAGAGATACTCCATCTGTGAAGAACGGAACAGGCAAAATGCCTACTCCGTGAGGTACAAAAGAAGAAGAAGAAGTTTTGGAAGGATACTTGAGCTGTACTGCATTTGCCTCAGTACAAATTAAATGTGCTTTGAAAAACGTTCGTTACTTATTCTTTTCAAATGCTGGTCTCAGTTAATTCTGTTCTTCTGATCAGACCAATTGCTCAAAATCTTATTTCATCGTTTCGTAAGAAAGCATACCTGGTACACCTTTAACTGAACGCAAGATTTTTTTTTCCTTTTAACTAACGATTACACATTGAAATCCTATGCATTAAATAAAATAATTCATTTGCGCCGAATGAAGACGTTGTTAATTCTGTTAATTTTGAAAACTTACATCTACTATTACCGTCAACAAGTAGTGACGGTGATTCTTCAGTGACTTCTCTTCAGAGTAATTCACTGCGCGACAGTAATTAACCGGATCACCTCTCCACCTGGAAACGGCCTTCGTCTTGGCCTCGACTCTAGTAACCTTCGCGAAAGAATCAACGGTGATTCCATGTAACGTTTATTAAGCGTCTTAAAATTGTTTATGAACCTTCGCTATTATTTAGCGCCTTCAGAACTATTTAACTCCAACTTCGTCGTGCTTATTTGCTGTTCAGCTAAGTGCCATGTTCTGGACGAGGCCTTTTAGTGTTTCCACCATTTTCAAGTCCTAAATACGTCCTAGGTCCAGAACATGGCACTTAACAGTTTAGCAAATACGACGACGCACGACGAAGTTGGAGTTACGGAGACTGCTAATTTAAATAACTAGATTAAGAACTATTTAATCTTTAAATATAATTTAATTCGAAGCTTTACGTTTGTTAATGTCAGAAAAATATTAATTTAAAGTAAAAATTGATTCTTATTAACAAATTAATGGATTCGAAGTATCAGTGTGATGACAGTGTGAGCAAGCGAAACGCCCAGTGTTATGTGGAGTCCTTTGACGCCCCACTGTCAAATACGAAGTTTGCTCAAAACGTTCGAGCAATTTTTGTTTATTTAAAAATTAAGCATCGGTTCATCTACACTTGTAATGCCCCCTTCAACACACCATCAATCAGTTATAACTCGACTATGCCCACGTTTTTTTCAGTCTTAAAAACAGTTCTCGAACCCACATTTTTGTGTAGCCTTCAGATTTTCTGTTTACGGCCTTCAACAGTCGTGAAACGTTGTCCTTTCGTGGTGCTTTTCATTATTCGGAAGAACAAAGATCGTGTTGTGGCAAATATGAGAAATACGGTGGTTGCGACGTCAGTACAATGTGTTTTTTTTTTTTGCCTAAAAGTCTTAAAGAAGCAATGACTGGTACATTATCGGCTGCAATTTACATAAACTGTCCTTCCATTTCGTCGTTTACTACAAATAGCTTAACACACGTGTGACGTAAAATGCCAGAATTAAGGTTTTTTTTATTTATCGTTGCACCTAACGACAAAAATTAATAGAAAACAAAACTACGCTCTTCATATGATTATCATGATCTTCAATTTGTTTACGACAATCTTTGAAGATTTGAACTGCTTGTTCATGCATAGCAGGCTTGCCAGAAGAAGCGTTCTGCAACACTTTCATCAGACAGAACAGTTTGTCTAATTCTTTGCATAAAATTTACTCCATATTTTTCAATCTTCACATTACAGAATGTCAAAAAAATCGCCAAATACCCCAAAACATAACTTACTCAACTAGCTCTCAAATCTAAACTATTCGTCGAATAGCGTTAAAGTGTTAAGCGATTTTTACTAACCTTAGTACAACTGTTACGTAAAAACAATTTTTTAATTGAACATTTATAGCGCACGAAAACCAAAAATTACACGAACTTTTCGGTCGAACCTCGTACACCCGTGGGCAAAACCCATTCCGCGTTTATAAAAGCGTACCAGCAGACGAGGAAGAACCAGCTCTTTTATAAAAACCTTTCCTTATCGTATTTGGATTTTTCCAGTCTCGTAATTTTTACTGTCAGTTGAAAACAATCGTCTCTCACTGGCGCACGTTTATCGTCTTCAGCAATCCGTAACCTCAGCGGAAGCGTACGACCTAAATACGATAATATATGATAATGATGTTTATTTACGTTTACATATGTGTGTTATTTATTACCACAGTGGTCAGTCAATGTCTGAGACGTCATGGTGGGGGGGAGGGGAAGCCGCCGCCGCCACCGCTACTTGGGAAACCGAAAGTTCCGCTTTCACTTGTAATGAATGCTCTCTCTTTATTCCAAACACACGACATCCTGGTAGTGCCGGCTATTGCCACACTGTTATGTACTGTACTAAATGGTCAATGTACCCGGGTATTACGCGGACAGGATTGCCTACTTTCGTTTATAAATATTTTAATTTGTCCAAATGTCGTCTGCTAATTGTGTTCATAGTTTTCAATATTAGTACCAATGCCAAAGTTGGATATTTATATCCCTTTCTAAAGTATTTTCGATCTTGTATTTAAAATATCTACCGGGCTGTTTGGCCGTGGTCTAAGGTTCACATTCAAACCAAACGTTTCAGCAGCACCACTGGCTGCCATCTTCAGTGGATATTCGAGTCAACCTAGTACTGTGGGGCTGACGTACAACAATCCGCGTTAGGTTGACTCGAATATCTCCTGACGATGGCAGCCAGTTTGAATGTGAATGTGACCACGGCCAAACAGCCCGGTAGATATTTTAAATACAACAGACACCGGCCACGAAAGTCTTAGAACAATATTATTTTCAATCTTTTTTTTTTTTTTAATTTCTTGTTAGGACGCTCACCTGTCTATAACATGATGTCACTCCACCTCTTCCTTGGCCGACCAATGCTCCTCTTGGCGTTTGGTGGCTATCGCTTGCCTTTTTCACTAGTCTTGTGTCGTCCTTACTTGATATCTGTTCATTCCATATCTTTCTTCTTTCCGTAATCCAAGAATTAATATCTGTTACATTACACGTTTCTCTTATACTATTGTTTGGCAACCTATCGTACCTTGTCTTTCCTAGTATCCTCCGTAATGTAGTCATTTCTGTAGTTTGTCGTTTCCTTTGAGTTGTTGCTGTACATGGTCTCTGATGCATAGGATATTACTGGACGTATTGTGCTTTTGTAAACCCTAGTGTTTGCTTCTTGCGTGAGGTATTTATTATTCTATATAAGGCTATTCATGCATCCAGCAATTCCTCTTTCTTTCATCAACTGATGTTCTCTTTCTTCATCTCCCCTATTATTACTTGTAAGCCTTGTCCTAAGTAGTCTATCTGCATTACTTGTTCTATTATTCTGTCATTTATCACAAGCTTACACCTTAATGATCTTAAGGAGATATATATATATATACACAAAGTGTTAGGTGTGTGTGTGTGTGTGTGTGTGTACACACACACACACCACAATCACACACAATAATACCAATTTAAAGTGCCAAAGGCCAACAGGAAACCACAACAACAACCAACCAACACACAAGTACTTCATAAGATTCAAAATTAGGAAGGTTGAGAATGGAAACGGGGGCTCAGTAGACCAGTGGGTATGGCACCTGGCTGCTAATCTAGAGGTTCCGGGGCCGCACCATAAAATCAAGGTGCGTTTTTCAGCCCCCAGGTCGACTCACCCTGTTGAAAATGAGTACCTGGATAACATCCTGGGGATAATAATGGGCGGCTGAAGCGTAGTGCTGGCCACACTGCCTTCCTTGTGTGCCGTACGGCTCACATTAGGCAGCCTACCCTGCCTACTCCTAAGCTACTTCGGTGGTATACATGGGAGCCATTATTACTGAGGATGGGAAAACAAAGCGTCCCGAAACATGTTCCAAATAAGGAAAAAACATCTTGAGGTAAAGTTATTATAGATATTAAATATATTAAATGTAACTATAATAGAAAAGAACAAAATAATCTTACCTTTAGCACGTCTTTACCATATCTTTCGTCACAGTCAACACTATTCGCAACGAGTTTTATTCCTTTGTATTTTCTATGGTTTATTTTGCTGGTAATCAAATCTTACCGTTCTTCACTACGAAAAATAATCACACTATGAGGTGATTATTAGCAAAAATAGTAAGATATCATTACTAACAAAATTTACCATAAAAAAACAAAGGAATAAAACTGTTTGCGAACAGTGTTGACTGAGACGGAAGAGATTATAAACATATGCTACGGGAAATAACTGAAGGAACAATGGTTAAATGACACCGAATTATAGGCTATACTCGGTGTTTGAAATAAGCGAATAAGTAGCTCAACAGAATTAAGGATATTTAAATGATTTACGGAAAATAGAGTTACTTGTGGATCCTAAATTTGCTCACTAAATAGAAACCATATAGTAATAATAAAAGTTGTAAAAAGTAACTATTTAATAAGATATTATGATGTTCTCTACTCCACAGGGTCACAGGCAGAAAGGTAAAAAATAAATAACTGTATATAAGGGAAACAGAAACCAGTATGTCTGATCTCTTTTAGACAGCTGAAGAAACGAGTTGGTCTTCTGATAGACATAGCGTGCGGGAAATCTAGTCGACGTTGACCAATAACAAGATGGTGAGACGATGAAAGATGAGCACTCATGCATAAGTAACACACGACACAGACAGATGGAAGAGTATACTAAATGCAAATGCAATGCGGCTAAAGAGGAATAATAAATAATCTTAACATTTTACTTAAGATGTTATCAATTGATAGAGTGATGTAATTCATTGATTAATTATTTGATGTAATTCATTGATTGATGTAATCGATGTGAATTCAATATGAAAATAAATGCACAAAAGACCAAAGTCCGTAATCTGTAGTCGGAAGGAAGAAGATCCAGTCTGAATAACTGTTGGAAATAGTGTTCTCCAGACAGTTAAGGAATATAACTGCCTTGGAAGTAAAATTACAAGTGATGGACGTAGCAGTAAGGAAATTATAAGCAGAATTGACCAGGCTAAAATTGCTTTTAACAAAACAGAAAAACCTTTTTACCTGAAAAAGTATCAGCCTAAAAATAAGGAAGAGTCTAGTAAAGACATACGTGTGGAGTGTTGCCCTATACGGGAGTGAATCTTGGACAATTGGAGAAAGTGACAAGGAAAGACTCCAAGCGTTTGAGACCTGGTGCTACAGAAGCATATTCAAGATAAGTTGGAGGGAGAAAATAACGAATGAGGAAATCTTTACAAGAGCTCAGGAGGAGATGAGCTTTCTACGAAATTTAAAAGGCAGAAGAGCTAAGTTTATAGGGCATATAGTACGACACAATGGGTTGGTTAAGAGAATAATAGAAGGAACAATTGAAGGGAAGAATCACAGAGGACGACCCCGTTTGGACCACATGTAACAGCTTATGGTCGATATGAACTGCACACATCATATTGTGAGTTTAAAAGAAAAGCAGAGAAGCGGGAAGATTGGCGAGCCAACCAGCCTATGGACTGCTAACCTAGAAGAGAGAACATTTTACATTAGTCGCTTCGCTTATAAAGGTATAAACTGTATTACACATAATCGTATAGAGAGAGTATAATAACCTACAGTATGGTCACTGAAAAGTAACACAGGAAAAAAAGCAGCTTAAATTGATTTTTTGAGACGTGCCGGTGGAACACAAACTCTCAAAGTGAATGTTGAACTGGCAACCCAAAGACAAGATAGAAATCCAGGCAATTAAGTAAATTCTTAAAATAATCTACAGACATGAATATGAGCGACAGACGCGTCGAAGGTGACCTGCGTGTAGAACAGAAATGCTTATTCGAAATAAAAGTGGCTGCTCTGCGGTATGCTAGTAACATATCCAGTGGACATATTCACTACCAAATCGCCTCAAATAAGGACTAGCCGGACTGATCGCCAAGTATCCGCTGAATTGGTGTGGGAACATCTTTGCCGAATGGATGACTGCCGCATCCCCAAACAACTATGGAACTATAAGCCGAGGGGACGGAGAGGTGTGAGGCGTCCGAGGAAGCGCTGGAGTGACCAGCTGTAATGTTTGCCTATTTGAGACCAGCAAAAACCATTCTTACTTTAATCCTTGAAGAAGGAGAAGAAGAAGAAGAAGAAGAAGAAGAAGAAGAAGAAGAAGAAGAAGAAGAAGAAGAAGAAGAAGAAGAAGAAGATGGTGGTGGTGGTGGTGGTGATTATGATGATGATGAAAAGTGGCTGCACGAGCGCAATATTAATAACAGGTATTAATATTGGCACAATTTGAATACTGTCACGTTTGTCGTGAGTTAGTGTGCCGTGAAGTAAAGCGAAGTCGACGGCCACCACACCTCGCTCAACAAGGCGTTCTGAATTAATAACATGTTTCGGTGATGTTTACTATAGCGAACGATAAACTTTCAACGACCAAACTGCATTGCTGCAATGGCCTATTATCCTACGCAACGGACAATCGCTACAGTGAATGGAAAAAAGAAAAGTGAAAAACCTACACAGTTTTCGACAAACAACTCTTACACAGGAAATCACAGTGAAGGAAATTACAGTTCTACGCTTTTGTTAGGCGGCTGGAGTTCCAGATTTGATCTGTTGTTATCAGATTCGTGTCGGCGGATTGTCGTTACCGATTCCCTTATTACACTTTGTCCCTTCCAGAGTTCTCGCACAATAGCCGTTTTACTCAAAGTTACTTTTATTCGAAACGAGACAAAAATAATATGATTATTATGTATAAACACACACACACAGAGTCCCGATTTTATAAATGGGCGCACTGGGCACGTGCCCAGGGGCGCAACGTCCGTGCAAGGAAAAATGAGGGAAATTGAGAAAACGACCTTAACAAAAAAAGAAATCACAGTTAATACATAACTAAACTTACAAAAAATGAGAGAAATACGAAAGATGCGAATGAATCGTATTTGCCTCAATTGTTAGAATACAGTGACAGTGTAGCAACGGAACGGGGATGGTACTGGATCTGCTCCAAGTTGGATGCTGATTCTGATCAAAGCAGATCAAACCTCTTGGGTAAATCTTGCTGTGGACGGGTAAGCCACTCCAATCAGAGACGTACTTATGTTTTGTCGTATAGGGGCTATACATGTTTTTGCGGCCCAACTTTACCCAATCACCCATCCCCTTCCAGTCCCTTCAGCTCACCATTGCTGAAACGTAAACAATTGAGAAAGTACTACTGAAAAGTCGTTTTGAAAGATAGTGATTTTGGGCAGACTTTACTTTTCCTTCGCGTACCGTGGTACCGTGCCCACCCACATCCTTGTCCATAATGGTCATGAAGAATTTAAAATCAATTTTGACGTCCCTTAAATGCTGGCTTTCCTTTTTATAACGAGCAGGGATGTCTGAAGCCGGAACGCAGCGGAACACCGTTGCGGCACTGTTTTCTGAGGAGAGCAAAATATGTTTTAAATAACATGTACATTTAGGAGTAGAATAAATGTTTAACATTTTTATTATCAGTAAACGTCGTAATCAATCTATTATAAGGTCAATGTTAGGGTTTTTATTGTAAGGATTGAAAAGTCCTGGGGGGGGGGGGGGTGCATACAGTGTGCCCAGAGCGCTGTCAATGTAAAACGCGGGCTTGAACACACACAATATTCGTCTTATTAAGTGTGCATCTCATCAGTCGTAATGGATTCTACTTATAAATCAACGCCCTCCCATGGCACAACCGTAGCCTTACAACGAATCCTGTTTCTTTACACCCATCAGTGCTTTATATAATTCGTTAATCAACTATACGTTGGCCTGTCTGTATGTGTGTGTATATATATATATATATATATATATATATATATATATATTATAATTAAAAAAATAATAAACGCTAGGCGGCTCGATATAGATAGAGACAGAGATGGCGGGAACAGACAGTCATATAGAGAGAATATCGTGTGAGAAAAAACACAGAGTTATCAATATTCTCAGTGGGTTTTTCCAGTTTGGTTATTTATGTAAGAGCACTGACAACATCAAGTGGAGTTTGCCTCAGGTTGCGCATGATAAATGCCGCACGCTGACCAGTTCACCTCGGCTTCTATTAGTCTATTGAATTTAGTAAGGAATAAATAAAGGGTGTCCCATAAAGTACGCAAGATTTAATAATGTTGTAAAAACTTTTATTTATTGAAAAATATCAGATGTTTTAATGTTAATACAAAGTACACTTACTGCGGTTAAATGTGGAACACAATATCAGACAAATGTCCCCCGCGACTCTGCTGGCACACTGTTGTCCGTCGATCGAAATTTTCGATGACCTTCTTGCACAATTCCGGCTCAATCTCACCAATAACTCGTTGAATCTGTTCCTTGACTTGAAAAATTGTTCGTGGATTGCGGACATAAGGGCGTGATTTCACATATCCCCAAAGGAAGGAGTCGCATGGTGTTAAATCACAAGACCTCGGTGGCCAGTTCTGATCTCCGTTGCGTGAAATAAGACGTGCAGGAAACTTTTCAGATAACAAAGCAATTGTTTCGCGGGCAGTATGACTGGTTGCGCCGTCCTGCTGAAACCACATGTCTTCGAATTCCATACCTTCCAGTTGAGGCCACAAAGCTCCATTATCATGTTCCGGTAACGTTCGCCAGTCACTGTTACTGCATCTCCAGCCTCATTCTCAAAGAAATACGGCTCAATCACGCCACCAGCCCAAAACCCGCACCAAACAGTTGCTCTTTGTGTATGCAAAGGCTTCTCGTGAATGATACGAGGGTTCTCTGTGCCCCAAAGCCGACTATTTTGTTTATTTACGTACCCGTTGAGGTGGAAGTGTGCCCCATCGCTAAAGATGATTTTGTGGGAAAAATCACCGTCCGTTTCACGTTTACCCAATATCCAACTGACGAATTCTCGGCGCTTCAAATGGTCACACGGTTTGAGTTCTTGCGTTAGTTGGATTTTGTAGGCATTCAGATGAAGATCATTTTTTAGAATTCGCTGCATTGTGCTTCTTGGAATGGCCAGTTGTTGTGATCGACGGCGAATTGATTTCCCTGGACTCACATTGACACTATCTCTCACTACCGCGACGTTTTCAATAGAACGGGTAGCGCGAGGACGTCCAGACGATTTAACGTCTAATAGCGAAGCTGTTTCTTCGAATTTCTTAATCAATCTCTGCACAGTTGACAGATTAGGTGCTTTTCGTCGTCCAAAAATTCCACGCAAATTAAGAACGGTTTCCGCATAACATTCACCATTCTTATAATGTGTTTTCACAATAACAACGCGCTGTTCTCTCGTGTAATGCTCCATGACGACTAATAGCGAGTAAACGGCAACAATACAACAGTTGCAGTGCTACCAACCTAACAAGACGACAGTGGCGCGTAATTCAAATATTGCGTACATTATGGGACACTCTTTATAACGATACGAGCGCTTACTTGTGCGACCGCTCTAAATGAACGTGTGAATAAGTGTAGACGTAATTGCATTATGCTAATTGAGTTTTAATCATCACTTCTTTCATAAGTTAACGGTTAGCGAGACGAGCTGAACACATGATTACGGCGGCTTTACGTAAGAATCTTGGCCGCAGAACTGGTCCCATACAACGCATCAGTTTGTAACGCGTTACGACACAAGTCGCACAAGCTATCGGTTTTGTCCCTGCCGTTATGCACAAATGGTAGAATTCCATTTATTTGGCCACACTGTGTTCGGCATTAGAATATCTTTCGTCTTTACGTCCTCTGATCGTGAAATGCCCACAGACGACTACATGGGTTTTCGGTTAGATACGTTTATATAAGTCTACTCTCTCATAAACTTTTGTGGTTTTTCACTGTTAATGTCAACTCGTTTTTCGGTCTATCACACTTTATTTATTCTTCCCACCACCAAACTCATTGCTACATATTTCTTACCACCATTACACGCGTATAAACTTAAAAAAAGGTAAACCATCCAGAAAGTCAGTCAGTAGAGATGACATATGAAACGGTTCACGCAGATCTTAGTGGGAGGCAGGGATGGCAGTGCAGCAAGTGAGGTGACCTTGATACACAACCATGTGATATACCATCCGTGCCACTGTTCTGAACGCAAATAATTGGTCCGAAAACATCGCGTCAAAGCTACGCACGCGCAATGATATCTTTTGACACTAGTTTCGCGCAACTAGGCAGCCGTTTCATGTATAATTATTTTAGCTGTACTTTTAAGTCATAAAAGGAGAAAAAATGAATGGTACATCGATACGAGTCAAATATCGGTATTAGGAATTGGAGTCAAGTTCACCGATAAGCGCTGCCCACTACACGAGGTGAAAAGGTTTATCAGAAGGTCATTTGGTAAGAACTGTAGTGAGGCAATCCACTATGGAAAGAATACATAATATTGAATCAAAGTCTCATAAATATTTGACTGAATATAGAAAATAAGTATTTATGTAGGCTAAGTATGTATCGTTCAAGAAAAAGGCGTACGTTTTGATTCAACGATCAGTCGAAACACCTTTTAGAATAAGTTAAACGCGATTGATATTGCAAGCGTTATTTGGAAACCGTCGAAGATAGAAAACTGAAAAATACTGCGTGAAAACAACATGGGCCATTTAAAGAGCAAGTCACGAAGCTTTTGTTTTCAAGCAAAAAGCAACATAGGTACGTAATTAGTAAAAAAAATTTCGTTAAGACTAAAAGACTAACAGTAACTTTCTACGACCAAAAACAATTTTTTGTTAAAACAAAAACTAATAAAACTTGTTCAGCGGAAACATCCGCACACAAACAAATGCCGCAAAGAATTATTATCACACCTTGACCTTGCATAATGTTTATACGTTTATTAGCATCTTAGCGTTAAACGTTAGCGTACAGCGATCTATGAGAAAAACCAATACTGATTCGTACAACGTTAATCTTCCAAGCGGCATTTTCCACGGTGTAAAACAAGACAAACACAATTTCTATTTTTACATTTTTCAGCGTAGTTAGGTATCAGTAGTGCGTACACTTAGCGTTGAAAACGAGCTTACGTGTTTCATAAAATCGTTACGACTGATTACAATATTGTTTTGTTCATTAACTATATATATATACTGCAACAAAACAGGATGATAAGCTCTATTAATCGTATCTGAACATGGATGACGAACATTGACATGTTTAAAATGGTTTTATTCAATTTTTTGTCTTTTAGATGTAAATTTTGTATTTAGCAATGGATAAGGATGTAGGTTATATCAAATTCTTTATAAAAATGTGTTCTTTTATGTCCAAGTACTTTGTGTGTGAAATTGTGCGCGGGTGCGCGTGTGATAAACCTTATTCGCTATATCTTCCGCGCTAATCAACCCATCGACGTGAAACTTTGAGAGTGGATTGTTTATGTAAATAGCTACAGTTTTTATGTACTCTGAGGTTTCCAACTATTTTATAAATATGGTTTTTTGTATAGGAAAAACTCAGCTTTTAACTCTTATCAATGATAGAGTAATAAAATTCATAGATAAAATCATTGCAAGCTCGTGCGGATTTATACAAAGTTTTGCATGTAACTCTTATATCTTTTGCTAATATCAACCATGTGACATCGGATGGACCAATCAGAAGACATTAATTTCATTAATATTCGTACTCTGTGAGGTACGGATCGACACAGTTGGTCGATAGCGTTAGCCGGGTGAAGTTGTGTCCGTCGACGAGTTTTTTCCTCGTACGGAATTATAGAAATACAAAATTATCATATAACTTGGAACTCTTTGCGAGCTTTGCGTAAAGAGCCAAGCAGGTTAACAACCTCTATAAAAATTATTATTATATTTAAGTGCTTTTCGCGGTAGTCAAGATAGTCCGCACAGGGAATTATTGAACACTTCAAGCTTTCACGGAAGGTGTAAGCCAAATACACCGCTTTTATAATAAGTACCCATATTCACCCTGAGATCTAATAAAAATTAACGTGTAAATTAATAATAACTTTTGCGAGCGAGAACGCTAATTATTGTGAAGAGTGACAATTGTGTGAAAAGTCTATTGGTGTTAGCAGTTCGACGGAATCGTCAGCGTGACGTACAGAGGCATCGTCGCTGGAGCAACCCGCCGACGAAGAGGACGCCAGACGAAGAGGACGCCAGGACGGGAGCGACGCTAAGAAGAGGAGGAACGCACATCCGGAGGACAAATCAGCAAGTGAACGGATATCATCTAACAAGCAAAATCGATCTAAAATCGAACTATATAAACTTTATTCAAATATAAAACGCATGACAATTATGTAATTTAATATACATCGTAAAAACTATTATTTCCTGTGTGTAATAAATAATTTTTCATTACCTCCATTATAGACTCGTTTGTAATTTCTTCACACACACTATATCCTATGCGACAATAATAATCTGTATCGTTCCATAGAGATATTTGGCGCCCAACATGGGGCAAAACAAAACACCCAACCCAATAACCCAACCCAAAACACCCAATATATTATCTGTATCGTTGCAATATATATATATATATATATATATATATATATATATAACACTACTGATTCTTTATTAATTACTATACACATAAACTCCTACTGATTCTTACTTACACTGATTCTTACATTATACTGTTTCTTTATTATACACTCCTACACAAAACGCAAAACAAACAACAGACAAAGACAAAAAACAAGAAATTCACAACACTAACATATATCTATAACCAGAGTGAAAAAATAGCCGGCAAATTTAAAAAAGCAGGTTACAGAACCGAATACAGAACGACAAAAAAACAGAACACACACTGTCAGAAAACGCACATAAACAACAAAACAAGCTTGGTTTAGCTGGTTTTACAAATTATCTGCTCAGAATGTAACAAGTGCTATATTGGCCAGACAGGACGCAGCTTCAAACAGAGATACATTGAACACATAAGAGCATCACACCGTTTTTAGAAAAGATTCGTCAGACATTAAACGTTCCTATACTAATCGTCCGATGGTACAAGCCTAGAACAGATGACACGTGCGTTAAGTGTGATTAATACGTAGCCCACATACAAAAAATTTGCATTGTGAGAAAATGAAACTGAGGATCAAAGCGACAGAATTCAAAGTGAGGTCGACAAACGAGTATGTGGACCGAAATATCAGTGAACAGCGAAATTAAACAAAAAAAATAAAATATTAACCTACAAAAGGAGAGGGATGGAAATTTTAAAAAAATAAAGAAAGATGACGATAATAAAAAAATCGATTAAATTCGAAATGTTTACGTGAAAGTGAAGACTGGCAAGAACAATCGGTCACTGTACTTTCAAACATGCGGACGGCAATTGTTGCCTTAAGCTTTCGCGCCCGCCGTCGTAGTTATTATACACTACACTCTCGTTTATCCGGCCTTCGTTTATCCGGAATTCCGGCTTATCCGGAATAAGTTTTCAAAATAATTTTTTTACGACTTTACCAGTAAATTTGAAGATACGAGTTGTACTAAAAACAACATATTTTGTTATAAATTCAACGTTATACCCGTTCAGAGCTCATCGACATAAACGTAATTAATATAAACTGCAAGGGTAAAAATAATACAGTGCAGTGTATAGTTCCCTAGGCGATCTGGTTAATGTCAGCATTCAAAGAGAATCTTATCCCAGCTGAACTGTTACTTCTAAAAAGACTCCGTGACCGTACAACTAAGAAGAGAGAAACATCGCTAAAGCATAAAAAATAATGGACTTTTGTAAAAAGTAAAGACTTTGATCATTCATGTATGTGTGTTTATTATTGGTTTTTTCTCTAAATTAAACTTGTTAATTTTTAGAAATGCTACTATTGTACTGGACTGAATTTAATATAGTGTATGTATAATGTCTAATGTTAAATAAATTTTTTTCTTGTTTATACAGTATAATATTCTGAAATAGATTTCCCTACTAGTAATTTTGTACAAACCACTATGTTATCTTTGGTATTGACGAGCGCTTTCGTTGGTAAATGACCTGAAGATGGCTTGACTGCCGAAAGCGCTAGTCAATACCAAAGATAACATAGTGGTTTGCACAAAATTACTAGTAGAAATATTTGAGACCACTAACACTCCAATACAACAATGAAACAGATTTTGTTTTTCCTTAAGATTTACTTGTAAAATACAATACAGTAGGCTATTACAGTTTGAATAAAGTCTTCAAAATAAAAAAAAACACAACTTTTCTGTATAGCATGTAAGGTAAAAATTGCTACTACCGGCATTTTCGCCATTAGTTTCGTTTATCCAGAATTTCGATTATCCGGAAAGGGCCCGGTCCCATCAATTCCGGATAAACGAAAGTGTAGTGTAAACACTTTCCGGGCTATCAGGAAACAACGGTCTCCGTCAGTACTTTTCAGTCCTTCCAGCACTGAAGATGGCCACCAATGGAGTGGTCCGAAACGTTTGCAGTTTCTAACACATGACCACGGCCTGATAGCCAGGAAAGTGTTTATAATAACTGTGAGGACAACAAGTCTGATTGGAAAACAGGAAAAACAATACTGTTATGAAATATTTATGAAATTTTTGTTCTCCAGCGCAGGAGAATGAATAGAACTGTTAAAGCTGAGGAGGATACTCGAGAAGCGGAGGGTACAGAGCAGTCATTTAACGAATAAAAACCGGGCGCGGGCGCGGGCGCCAACATATACATGGGATTACATCGTAGGGTATAAGTACACAATAATGTTAGCATGTACAATGCAATTCCAAGTGCTTGTACCGCAATACAATAATTGTGTATATTATACGTATACTAGGTTCCTATACACAGCGTGGGAAGTACTTACATAGGCTGTATTTTAGCATTCTAATATGCTAATTTGTCCTTTGAAAAGTATACTGTAAAGTTAGCAGCTGTATTGTGTATAGTTAAAATGGACATATACCCAATGTCATTAACCAACAGAAGAATGTACCGGATATATTTCTAGATAATATTGTTGAACGTCAAATGTGTTGGTTAAAGTATTTGACCTCTAACGTTATTATCGCTTACTGTACCAGAGGCAGACCAACAGTCAAAATTTTCCCCTTTGTCGGCTTCGCAGTATCGGTTTTGACAATTAGTAAATTTGCATTGAATATAGAGTTAAATATTGCGGTGGTAATAGGAAAACCTGGCTTACTTCACGTTCACAATACTATATTGTATGTTAACTTTTTGTTTTGTTACGAAACGTTTTTCGTAAAATATAGTGACAAACAATATGTCAGGTACGTGGTAATCACTGTCAGTTGTAGAACGGTACAGACGGATACTCTTAGTAATCATAGATAATTTCTTTAACCAAACAAATTATGAAGGGTTTGGTTATAGACACACGTGTTTAAGAGGTATACAGTTTTAGAGGTAAACTGTGTGTGTTTTTTTTAACATCGGTAAGGACTTCTAATTTCTCTTCACAGGGGAGTATTGACGGGGGGGACGAACGGGACCTGCCCCCCCCCCTAGAGGGTCGAAAAGTCGACAAATTTGGTTAATCTCTTAATCTTTAGTCTATTTATTTTTCAGCCGTGTACGCTAATATAGTAGTAACTGTTTTTTTTTTTTTTTAAATATACAAACAGGTTTATTAAACAGCATTTGCTTATATGCATTTGAAATATGAAATATAGGAAAATCAGTCAATAACTACGTTGTAAACAATGTTTCAATAACGCGTATTTCAATTGTGTTATTATCGTTTACTTTAATGGGATTGATTTCAGGGGATGTTATCACACGCTTTTCAAGGGTTTTAAATATAGTAATGTTGATTATTCTTAACTTGTTTTTTTCTTTTGTATGAAGCCGACTCTACCGGACCCCCCCCCCAAACCAAATTCTACATACGACACTGTATCTTCATACTATTATTGAAATTAACGAAACTTTGTGGAGGAATTTGAAAGGTGTCAACCGAAAGGTGTGTAAATAATTTAGTAAATATAAAATTAATTTTTTTAATGAGTAGCCTACCAATTTTACCACAACAGTGAAAAAAGAAAAAAGTAGTAAAAATAATTTTTTTTGTAGGCTGGATTGCCCTTAACACGTGAAATAGTGATTAGGAAATGGTAGCATTTTCTTTAAAAATCTTCTACCAATAACGTTTAAGTTTAATAACTGAAAATTGAAAACCATCGTAACATTGAGACTACCCGCTGCAAATAATGCTGGTGAACAAGAACACATATTGTAACATGGGGATATACGTTGAAAACTGGCTGAACATGAGCACATTGAAACTGGCTCAACATGAGCACCACATTGAAAACTCACTGAATATGTGCAATTGCTCTGTTCTATTCTGGCAAAACTGCTTCCTAATTTTTGCAGATAAAGATTCACATTACAAGTTAGTCATCCGGAACAACGGTAATGGTAAATAAGAAATCATGATAATTTGGTGGAGTATTATATTCATAACAGTGTAGATAAACAAATGCTTAACGAACAGAAGCAAAACTAGAGAAGTCATCCACCTGACACCGCAAAAACGGAACAAAATAAACTATTCGTGAAAAACTGCCAGTCGTCCCGAAACCGTTACTGGCAAAAAGAATTTTAAAAAACTTGGAAAAAATAACAAAAATAAAAGTTTATAAGTATACCAGAGTACAGAGGCGAGTAAAGAATAGCCTACAACGGACCGTAAATGTCACAAAATGTATAAAAAAAGTGAAATGTGTAAAGAAGCAGCATAGGTTCCGCAACAAATCTGAGAATATCTTGTTGAAATGTCCCTCTCAGTAGGATAAGTAGGCCTACTACAGGATCTGCCAGCGGTAACTCTACGAGCCTTTCAGACACTCAAACGGAAATGTTTAACATAGATTTCAGAAACATTAAAAACAGAATTTTTTTCGATTCCACAGTAAAGATCGCTAAATTATTTGTGAAAACCAATAAAACGACCAACAAATGTGAAGTAAAATTTACGTAACAAACCATGAAGTCTTACATTAAAAAATAGATTATAGGGATTTCCAGGTTTCTTAAACACTTTAAAATTGTTTGTATGGATTATTAAGTAACAGAATACTAACAGGTGGAAGAAAAACAACAACCAAAAAACACGTGCAAGCTCGCTGAATCGGATCTTATCGTCGCCACGGTCTTTAAATGGGTTACTAATTTGATTGTCCATGTCAAGGCAAACGGGTGTCGAGGTTTCGTCGACCACACTGCATTGCCAAATTTACATGCAATAAACAACAGACAATGCTGCCTTCCTCATGGCAGTGTTAACGTTTCCTGTTAGTATCCACCGTGTTTTGTTAGACATAGGCGAGGTTTGGTCAAGAAGTTAGTGCAATTTTTGGATTTCGTGCGCTATAAATGTCCAATTAAAAAATTGTTTTTATGTGACGTTTTTACTCATCTTGGTCACAATCGCCTAAAATTTTTACACTATTGGACGAATAGTTTAGATCTGATGACTAATTGAGTAAGTTACTTTTGGAGTATTGGCGATTTTCTTGACATTCTTCAGGGCAAGACTGAAAAATATGGAGTAATTTTTTGTCAAAAATTATATAAAACGTTCAGTCGTTGAGAAAGTGTTGCAGAAGGGTTCTTGTGACAAGCCTCCTGTGCACGAACAAACAGTTCAAATCTTCAAAGATCACGATAATCATATGAAGAATGTAGTTTTGTTTTCCATTAATTTTTATCATTAGGTGCAACGATAAATAAAAAAAAAACACATTATCTGGCATTTTACGTTACACGTGTGTGAAGCTATTCGTAGGAAACGGCAAAATGGAAGGGCAGTTTATGGAAATTGCAGCCGATAATGTACCAGTCATTGCTTCTTCAAGAATTTTAGGCAAACAAAACACTGTACTGACGCCGCAACCGCCATTTCGCGAACCGTTGACTGCGTAAAAAGAAAATCGCAGAGCGAGCTGAAAGCTACACAAAATAGTGCGTTTGAGAACTGTTTTTAAGACTGAAAAAACGTTGGCATAGTCGTGTTATGGCGGATTACTGCTACGTTGAAGAGAGCATTGTAAATGTAGTTGAATCAATGCTTAATTGTTTAAGTAAACAAAAATTGCGGGAACTTTATGATCAAATCTCATATAACAATTTTTTTGAGTAGGTGGGAAAATCTAAGAATTCACCAACAATCAATGAAGCACATAGCGAAAGATCTGGAGAAATGTTGCATCCACCATGCCAACAAGACTTTACCACATATTGAAATCACGAAATCAAGACACTAGGCAACTAAAGAACAAATTAATGCTTTGGGATATAAAACCAGTTACATGCTGCAGCACTGTACCCTAACAGTTGTTACTGGTATTTTTCTGGAGAATAAATATTCTTTTTATCATGCAATATTTAAAAAGAAAAACGTATACGTGTACTCAGAGATGTCCTTATTGATTAAGCTTCCTTTAAACGTTTCCTTTTGACAGATGATTCAGTTATTTGTGCATAAACTACTGACGAGAATTAAAGTTTCTGGCTCATATCCGCGATGCCTACTTGAAGTAAATAAGTTAGTACCTATTGAAAATCGCGACTGTCTCTTGGAACAGACATTTGGATTTTTCGTCCCGATTTTCATCAAAATAGTGGGGAAAGTGTTCGCATAAAAATGTTCACTATAACAATTACCGAGAGATGTGCGATAAACGATGCCGGCAGAACTATCAACAGGACTTCGAATGACGGTGGATCTTGGAAAATACGGTCCAAGCCAGTGAAATGCGGTCAAGCGAGTTGTTGTTTTGAAGGTGCGTATAAGACACATAGGCTGGCTAGAATATTTAAATCTCAACAGATAATTCAAACATCGTAACAAATGCTTTCAAGAACAATGGATATTCAATTGGTTTCTTTAGAAACAGTACTGATATCGATGGTGACCTCTTGTCTGTTGAACCCAAGGTCCGACGTATTTGATTACACTAGCGTCAGTGAAAGTCGATTTGGATCAAATCCTATGTTTAAACTATAATCATATAAAAAAAAAACAAAGTTACGCTTTTGTGGGTGTGTGTGCGTACGTGTGTGCGTGTGTTTTACCAACAATGACATCCACCACAATTAGATTTTCCCCATCCTCCTCCTTCATCTTTGTCTTCTTCTTCTTCTTCTTCTTCTTCTTCTTCTTCTTCTTCTCCTCCTCCTCCTCCTCCTCCTCCATTATTATTATTATTGTTGTTGTTGTTGTAGTTATTACCACCACTGGAAATAGAGCTCGGGGAGTTCGCGCCCGAGAGCGTAGTTGCGCTTATGCTTCGTGGTAAGGCGGAATGGGACCGCATCAATGCATTTATTCAGTGGGTCCTACTAGAAAAAAAAGACAGGCCCAACTTGCACCCAACAGGCAGTAGAAGATGAGGAGCATCCAGAAGGAGAACGATAAGGACGCAATAGGCTCCATCCTGAAGTAATGCGCGAAGTGGTTCCAGGATGGATATGAATGCCTGAAATAGTGGTGGTGTTTTTAGTGGGTGAGAGTCACACACACCAGAGGAAGTACAAGCCTCCTCTGACGGTGCATAAAGCATTTCCCCCCCCTATAAAAAAAATTATCACTACTATTGCTAGTACTTCATGTTTTTATAATTTATTTTGTGATGAGAACGTAAACGAAGTGTTAAGAAAATCTTTGGTGATCTGCCTCCATAAGACTGTTTGTGTAGGTCTGTTTACCGACTTCACAAGTCTGTACAATTCTTCCTGGAATGAATAAAAAACATGGGCACTTCTTTATTATTTTTATTACTACGATTATTACAAGAAATCGATTTACGGCTGAAATTGATCGATTATTATCTAATAAATCTTTTACAGTTCAACCGACTGGGTATTTTACAGTCTTATTATTTAATGTTATGCTTTACTGATCGTACACGTCAAAAAACAAATTTATTTAACGATCCTTATTATCCAGTGGAACGTTGATTATAGCGTTTGGACACGCGTAAAACGTAAAACAAAACACCTCAGTGCTCACATTGGCGCTGAACGTATAATTAAGTGAGCAAACGTCTTGTTTTAGATGCATCGAGACCTTGAAACCTTCCTCGATTGCACCCGTAAGGACGTCTGATCGCTCCACGTGCCGGACAGTTGGAACATTTGTGCTCACAAAACCAATACTTCGCCTGCGACATTTGCCACAGCATTGCTCGCTAAGAATTCTTTACGCTCATTTTTGGTAGAACATTTAAGCATCATATAACTTTTAAATGACAATTAAAAACCTTTATAAAGGTACTAAAATAGTTACAAAAACAGGCACTTCGAAAACGAAAGAATTGTAAACAAATACAAGCCTTCAGGAAGAAGAAGAAGAAGAAGGAGAAGGAGAAGGAGAAGGAGAAGGAGAAGGAGAAGGAGAAGGAGAAGGAGAAGGAGAAGGAGAAGGAGAAGGAGAAGGAGAAGAAGAAGAAGAAGAAGAAGAAGAAGAAGAAGAAGAAGAAGAAGAAGAAGAAGAAGAAGAAGAAGAAGAAGACTTTTATAATTTGGAATGCAAGCGGAACGTGTAACAGCAGACGATCAATGTAAGCGAATCACAAACGTAGAACGATAAGAATACCTAAGGCTTAAAGAAAGCCTTACTGCCTATATTGTTACGATGAGCACACACCTTAATTTTCAAAAGTTGTCCCAAATAAGACAATATATCTTTCCCGTACTTTCGTATAATATGCATTACGAGATAGGAACTAGACATTAAACTCTAAGTATACTTACAACTATACAGTCAAAATCTGAATATAGACATATCATTAAAATTAATTAAATTCAAAAAATTTGCTACAACTGGGTAAAATATCTTAGCTCTATTATGTTTTTGAGGTCTTCTTCCGGTATGGACCGCGTCAGAAATGTCTTGTACGACAAAGTTTCACTCATATTAAAATGAGTATCCTCAGCTCTATATGGCGATGAGGCTGTCAAGTAAACTCAGTTGTATAGTGTTACCGGACCACCCACCGCCAATTCTACACTATATAACTCTATGTGACGATGAGGCTGTCAAGTAAACTCAGTTGTATAGTGTTACCGGGCCACCCACCGCCAATTCTACACTATATAACTCTATGTGACGATGAGGCTGTCAAGTAAACTCAGTTGTATAGTGTTACCGGAACATCCACCGCCAATTCTACACTATATAACTCTATGTGACGATGAGGCTGTCAAGTAAACTCAGTTGTATAGTGTTACCGGACCATCCACCGCCAATTCTACACTATATAACTCTATGTGACGATGAGGCTGTCAAGTAAACTCAGTTGTATAGTGTTACCGGACCATCCACCGCCAATTCTACACTATATAACTCTATGTGACGATGAGGCTGTCAAGTAAACTCAGTTGTATAGTGTTACCGGACCATCCACCGCCAATTCTACACTATATAACTCTATGTGACGATGAGGCTGTCAAGTAAACTCAGTTGTATAGTGTTACCGGACCATCCACCGCCAATTCTACACTATATAACTCTATGTGACGATGAGGCTGTCAAGTAAACTCAGTTGTATAGTGTTACCGGACCACCCACCGCCAATTCTACACTATATAACTCTATGTGACGATGAGGCTGTCAAGTAAACTCAGTTGTATAGTGTTACCGGACCACCCACCGCCAATTCTACACTATATAACTCTATGTGACGATGAGGCTGTCAAGTAAACTCAGTTGTATAGTGTTACCGGGCCACCCACCGCCAATTCTACACTATATAACTCTATGTGACGATGAGGCTGTCAAGTAAACTCAGTTGTATAGTGTTACCGGACCATCCACCGCCAATTCTACACTATATAACTCTATGTGACGATGAGGCTGTCAAGTAAACTCAGTTGTATAGTGTTACCGGACCACCCACCGCCAATTCTACACTATATAACTCTATGTGACGATGAGGCTGTCAAGTAAACTCAGTTGTATAGTGTTACCGGACCATCCACCGCCAATTCTACACTATATAACTCTATGTGACGATGAGGCTGTCAAGTAAACTCAGTTGTATAGTGTTACCGGACCACCCACCGCCAATTCTACACTATATAACTCTATGTGACGATGAGGCTGTCAAGTAAACTCAGTTGTATAGTGTTACCGGACCACCCACCGCCAATTCTACACTATATAACTCTATGTGACGATGAGGCTGTCAAGTAAACTCAGTTGTATAGTGTTACCGGGCCACCCACCGCCAATTCTACACTATATAACTCTATGTGACGATGAGGCTGTCAAGTAAACTCAGTTGTATAGTGTTACCGGACCACCCACCGCCAATTCTACACTATATAACTCTATGTGACGATGAGGCTGTCAAGTAAACTCAGTTGTATAGTGTTACCGGACCATCCACCGCCAATTCTACACTATATAACTCTATGTGACGATGAGGCTGTCAAGTAAACTCAGTTGTATAGTGTTACCGGACCACCCACCGCCAATTCTACACTATATAACTCTATGTGACGATGAGGCTGTCAAGTAAACTCAGTTGTATAGTGTTACCGGGCCACCCACCGCCAATTCTACACTATATAACTCTATGTGACGATGAGGCTGTCAAGTAAACTCAGTTGTATAGTGTTACCGGACCATCCACCGCCAATTCTACACTATATAACTCTATGTGACGATGAGGCTGTCAAGTAAACTCAGTTGTATAGTGTTACCGGACCACCCACCGCCAATTCTACACTATATAACTCTATGTGACGATGAGGCTGTCAAGTAAACTCAGTTGTATAGTGTTACCGGATCACCCACCGCCAATTCTACACTATATAACTCTATGTGACGATGAGGCTGTCAAGTAAACTCAGTTGTATAGTGTTACCGGACCACCCACCGCCAATTCTACACTATATAACTCTATGTGACGATGAGGCTGTCAAGTAAACTCAGTTGTATAGTGTTACCGGACCACCCACCGCCAATTCTACACTATATAACTCTATGTGACGATGAGGCTGTCAAGTAAACTCAGTTGTATAGTGTTACCGGACCATCCACCGCCAATTCTACACTATATAACTCTATGTGACGATGAGGCTGTCAAGTAAACTCAGTTGTATAGTGTTACCGGACCACCCACCGCCAATTCTACACTATATAACTCTATGTGACGATGAGGCTGTCAAGTAAACTCAGTTGTATAGTGTTACCGGACCACCCACCGCCAATTCTACACTATATAACTCTATGTGACGATGAGGCTGTCAAGTAAACTCAGTTGTATAGTGTTACCGGACCATCCACCGCCAATTCTACACTATATAACTGAGTTCGCTTGCCAGCCTCATCGTCACATAGAGCTGAGGATACTCACTCTAATATGAACGAAACGTTGTCATACAAGATATTTTTGACGGGGATCCATACCTAAAGAACACTTCTAAAACATAGTAGTCACCGCCCGCGGGAGCCTACGTGAGAATATAGCTTAGCCCTAAACCTAATAATTCTTACGAAGGGCCTGACTTGAAAGGATCTGAAACATTCCGTGATTCAGACAACTCTGTCGTACACCGCTACATCTTATGAGAAGGGTAAAAACGAGTAACTTTCAAATACCCATTAAATTAGTGCAACTGACAAGATTGACAATGATACGGACGATAACCAAAGTCAAATTCCAAACGGTTACGACAGAAGGCAAGATGGCAAGATCCCAAGAAAGAGCAAAAGAGTCGTTCCATTAATTCAAAGGTGAAGGAAAAAAGAGATAGGATTACAGGTTAATACAGATAAAACAAAGGTTATGATCACCACTGAAAGGAAAATGAGGAAACCTGAACAGTTTGAAATCGAACCACTAAACCTGGAAATAGTTAATCAGTTTAAATATTTGGGATGTTGGATGGCAGAAGACAATGAAGAAATAAATGAAATAAGGAAAAGGATACAGACCGCAAATAGAGCATATGCTTCGTTGACAACTATATTCAACACAAGGAATATCCATCATCAGTCCAAGGTCACATTATATAAAGTTATGGTTAGGCCGGTGATAACATATGGCAGCGAGACTTGGACTCTGAACAAACAAGCCGCTAACATAGTCAATACCTTTAAAAGGAGAATTTTGAAGAGAATAGCCCTATATGGACCAATCCAAGTCAATGGGAAATGGGGAATGCGTCACAATGAGGAAATACACAAGCTGTATAAAGACAATGATCTGTCCACCACCATCCGACTGCATAGATTTCTATAGGCAGGACACATCATTAGAATGGAAGGCAACCGAATACCTAAGAAGGTACTGTTTAGTCAAATCGAGGGTAGAAGGCCTGTCGGAAGATCCAAGCATCGCTGGATTGACGCAGTGGCGAGTGATGCTGATACTTTACTTAAAATAAAACGATGGACATCGATCGCCAAGGACAGGGAAAAATGAAGGCGGATGATTATGGAGGCTAAGGTTCGACTCCGAACTGTGACGCCATAGAAGAAGAAGAAGAAGACAAACGTTTAACAAGGGACGATCAGTGATTGGAACACGCTTGCTGTCAAACAGCGAGATATGTACAAACGAGCTAATAAATGTCAGTCCTAAATCGTCTCTTCTGCCTGCTTAAACATAATTCATCTTTAACTAAAACAATAAGTTTCACAATTGATTGTTGACGTACAGTTTAATAACAACACTGTAGGCTATAAAGTACGTGTTTTATTAGATAAGAAGGTTGTTATCAGAAATAACTCTGCGAGAGATTTCCTTTTCCGCTTACGGCTGTGTGATAACGTCGATGAACACGAAAACGTTTTTATCGTGAACAGAACAACGCTTAATAATTCCATTATTTCCTTGTTTCATAAAGTGTCTTTACTTGTTAACTAGGCCATTAATCATATCTGAAATATGATTTAAATTTTATATTAGGCTGTTAATATCAGATAACGGACCTAAAACTAAGACTCGGAATTGGACGTCCCAAAATCACGCGAGGTAATGACAAAAGGTAGATTTTTGCGTTGTTCAGAGTAGTGGCACCGGCACCATGCCAAAACTAATGCCGTTATGTTCGTTGTCAGCATTCTGGCATAATACACACTGGCACACTGTTTGGAATTAGAAATGAAGACATTTCCGTATCGCATTAACGAGAAAGGCTGAAAAACAGTAAAACAATTTTAGGAAAACATTGAGTTATGTCGTGACTGAATTCTGTATTAAAGTGACTATAATCGCTAAAGTTGTTTATAAACCTACACTAGTTAACAAAAGTAAACAGTTTTTTTTCACCAAAATTTGTACCGTATTTTTTGTTCGGTGCTAATGGTGTCGTCTTTGTAAGAATATTTCTACCCAATACGCATCTCATTAGGGTAAGCACTGCACGTCACCGCAATTGTTGTTGATTTTGTATATTTTTCAGTGAAGAACGAATTAAGAAAACATTCAAACGAAATAAGAAAAGCACGAACTATGAAAACATCACCTATATCTGTTACCTAGGGGACACACACACAATTTGTATAATTTATTATAACACAAACAGAGTGATTCAAAATTGTACGGAAAAGTTGTAACACTTTTCTGGCGCATTTTGGTCTGTTTTGTTTTTAATTTAAGTCAAATTTCTCGAATTTGTATTTATTTTTAATAGACTTTAAACACATAAATTTTCTCTGAATTAAATTCTCTACAAATTTAGTTATACATTTTTATTTGTGTATTGGTAAATTAACGAAGTTATTTTACCCCAAATCTAAAAAAGTGCGTTTTTCGACACCAATTTTTAAGGTTGTCTTGATTATTCCTCTTCTTTCACAGCACTAACACTTGTCTAAAAATGAACTTTTTCTTGTGAAACTTACTTTTTTCGTTGGACGCGTTTCGGCGTACGTATCCGCCTTCTTCAGCTTTGAGTCAGACTGCCATCATTTCGTAACGGTTGTTGTGTGAAAGGTGTAGTGGGGTGGTGTGTGGAGGAAGGGGATTGGCGCGGGGATTCAACTTGATGTTTGTTTTTTGTAAAATTGTGTCAAAAAGTGTATGTGATTTTGAATCAAAAAGTAAATCACATACACTTTTTGACACAATTTTACAAAAAACAAACATCAAGTTGAATCCCCGCGCCAATCCCCTTCCTCCACACACCACCCCCACTACACCTTCCACACAACAACCGTTACGAAATGATGGCAGTCTGACTCAAAGCTGAAGAAGGCGGATACGTACGCCGAAACGCGTCCAACGAAAAAAGTAAGTTTCACAAGAAAAAGTTCATTTTTAGATAAGTGTCCAATTTTTAATGTTTTACACAGTGTTTCTTTAAAAATTGATTGAGATAGAGCTATGGGACCTCTTTTATTCATTGTTGTAGATCAGAAACAATAAGACACCACCAACTTTACCTTTTACTTTATACCTGAAGAATTTCAGTATGGCTTCATTTTACCGGGGGAGTAGAAATCGGGGCGAAATATTTAGCGAGACGAAGGGCCCGTTTGCGGAACATTTTCGGGCCTTTGTGTATATGTACTTTATTTCTTATTTTTAGCTATGGAATCAGTTCCCAAGAGATTCCCGTGCAATTTTGTATCACCCTTATATAATAATGGCTTCTTTTTGTATCACCGGAAGTACGAGTAGGCCTAGTTAGGTATGTAGGCCGCCTCCAAGTAAACAGTTCGGAAGTTAGTGTGGCCAGCACTTCCCTGCACCCACTAACACTATAATCCAAAGACTTTGCCCCATTTTGCGTATATTTGTTTTTATTCAGAGTGAGTTTTCAAAGTGCGAAAGTTTACTTCATTATTTTTGCTACTCTACGAGGGGGTACCCAAAAATAACCGGAATAGCGCTGCGATTGGCGGAGCTTTCGTAGTACGCATTTCTCCCGCTAGGTGAGCGTAGTGCAACTCGTTTCGAGTTCAGTGCCTTCATTGTTGTCGCCTGGGAAGGTTGTGTCCGGTCACAGTAATTCGTTTTGTAAAAGCAGTTTTGCTTGCTTCTCGTTTTTTGTCATGGCGGATTTAAGTGAACAGCGCGCTGCTGTGAAATTTTGCTTCCTGCTTGGGAAAAACGCCGCAGAAACTGTTGTGATGTTGAAAACAGTTTACAAGGATAGTGCTATGGGAAAAACTCAAGTGTACCAATGGTTTTCTCGTTTCAAAGAAGGTGAAATGTCAATTGATGACAAACCTCGTTCTGGACGTCCGTCAACTTCCAGAATTGACGAAAATGTTGAAAAAGTTCATGCAATCGTGCTTGAAGACCGAGAACGGACCATTGAAGAGATTAGTAAGTTATCTGGAATAACTTGGAGCTCGGTCCAGCGAGCTTTGTCAGAAGATTTGGGGATGAGAAGGGTCACTGCAAAATTTGTCCCTCGGGTCCTGACTGAACAGCAAAAAGAGAATGTTGTTGAAACATGCCGTGCATTGAAAGACCAGCTCGGAACCGACCCAGATTTTTTCCAAGGTCATTACTGGTGACGAGTCATGGTGCTACGGTTGTCACCCCGAAACTAAACAACAGTCACTATTACTTTTTTGAAATTGCTAACTGCTACAATTTTTATTATTTAGACAAAGCTTTTCGTCATCACTGACATCATCAGGTCTAAAACAACAACATCAGGTTGTTTTAGACCTGATGATGTCAGTGATGACGAAAAGCTTTGTCTAAATAATAAAAATTGTAGCAGTTAGCAATTTCAAAAAAGTAATAGTAAGGATGGCTGCTAATTTAAACAATACGAAGAATAAACAACAGTCAACCCAGTGGAAAACTTCATTGTCGCCTCGCCCAAAAAAAGCTCGTCAAGTGAAATCAAACATCAAGACGATGCTCATTTGTTTTTTCGATGTGAGAGGGGTAGTGCATTCTGATTCGTCCCACCAGGTCAGACTATTAATCAGGCTTTCTATTTGGAGGTTTTAAAAAGATTGCGCAACAATGTGCGACAAAAAAGGGCCGATTTGTGACAGACGAGGTACTGGTTTTTCCACCATGACAATCCACCTGCTCACGCAGCCATTTAAGTGCGCCAGTTTTTAGCAAAAAACAACATGACTCCCTTGCCCCACGCCCCTTACTCACCTGACCTCGCTCCGTGCGATTTCTTCTTGTTTCTGCGAATGGAGAGGGACATGAAAGGACAACGATGTGACGACGTGGAAGCGGCAAAGAAAAAAACGAGGCAGGAGCTGTCGGCCATCACAACAGACGAGTTTGAAAAATGTTTCTAGGAATGGGATCGCAGATTGGACAAATGTATTAAGTGTAATGGAGAGTACTTTGAAGGTGATAAGGTTGTTTTGTACAAAAAATTAAATACATAGCTTTAAAAAACAAATTCCGGTTATTTTTGAGTACCCTCTCGTATATTTCATAGAGCATTAAGTGCCCAACATCATCAGAGCTTTGTAAGAAAATTTTAAATTTTAAATTTAGATATGTTAAATTATGATTTATATTTATTATGTGAAATTATTTATTAATATGTATAACATGTATAGTTTGAATTATACATTAGATCCAAATAAATAAGAGAAATCTAGAAGATTTCAATAAATATTCTAATCAAATTAACTGTAACAGAATAATAAAGTAAACACCTACAGTACAAAGGTAACAAAGGTAATGTCATTTCGAGGTAAGGAGCCAATCCGAACAAAAATAATGATTAGTGACCGAATTCTAGAACAGGTGAGCCACTTTAATTATTTGAGTAATGATACTGGCTTTATTAGAAATTATGATATTAATGTTAATTTAGGTAAGATCCAGACGATCTGTGGAACAATCAACCGTATTCTTAGAAACAAGGTACGTCTAGATACAAAATTAAAGTTTTATAAAGTTCTGGCAGTCCCTGTACTGTCCTATGGATGTGAATTATGGACAATAACCAGAAAAACAAGACAGTAAAATACGTGACTCCAAAATGGCGTTCTTGAGAGGAGTTAAAAGGTGTTCTAAACTTGACCGTATGAGGAATGAGGCCGTAAGAGAAGAATTACAAGTTTTTAACTTGAATGAAAAATTAAAAGATTACAAACAACGATGGAAAGAACACTTAGAAAGAATGTCAGATTTCAGACTGGCCAAACAAGTCTGGAAATACAAACCTATAGGACACAGGTGTGTGTGGATTGACCGAGGAAGAGATGGCTGGAGGATCTTTGAAGGCGGAACAGGCAGCACCTTGTCTGTACTGTGTTGTGAGGATGATAATGATAAAGTAAACACTTTAAAATGTACCATGAACAAAATTGCGCGCGTGCGTATATTGCAACATAAAGTAACCATAAAGGTGTTTGTTTACTTTAACTACTCACATGCATTTCTTTGAAACGTTTCGGCTCGTTGAACCATATTAAATTAATTTATTCATTATTGAAATTAATTAAAAATCTGCTACAGAAGAAAGGATTCATAAAATGGAAAGAGCATATGGTATAACTAAAGATATTTACAATAAAAAGTGCATATCTAAAAATGCGAAAATAAGGCATTACAGTACAGTAGTGAAGCCAGAATGCCTATATGCAAGTGAATATCTAGCACTGAATTATAATTTAGACAAACTATAAATATTGCAAAGACGAATTATTAGGAAAATATTAGGCCTACGAAAAACTTCAGAAGGTTGGAAATTAAGAAGTATAATGATGAAATATATTAGAGTATAGAAAATATACAGAAATAATGAGAAAAAGAAGACTATTATTTTTTGGACATTTATATAGAATGGACGACAATAGGTTAACAAAGCAGGGTTTCAAATATCTGTGGGGGAAGAAGTCAACATCACGTTGGATTAAAGTAGTCCAAAAGGATTTATAAAAAAAAAAAAATATAAACGCAGAAGAAACAACTGAAAGAGACGTTTGTCGGGGAAAAGTGTTAAAAATGGAAGGAGTCCAGGGTAGGAGAAAGAGAAACGCGGGTTCAAAGTGGACTGAAACAGGATGAAGAGACACAGTAAAAAAATGAAAGAATATTGGATAAAAGGAAAGACCAAAGAATAAATAATTTAAATTGGCATGTGGTTCTTAAATGGCCGATACAAAATTAAAAAAAATTAATTATAACCTATTTTAATTATTTAATATGTATAAATTCTTTCTCTCAAGATGTTTTATTCCCTTGTTTGGTACATGTTTCGGGGCGTATTGGTCCCATCTTCAGCCTTCCTGATTGCATGTCATATAATTACATACGGAAACAAAACGCTTCCCGAAACATGTACCAAACAAGGGAATAAAACATCTTGAGGTAAAGAATTTGTAAATATTAAATAAATTATTTATGCATCAAGAAATAGACTGTAGCAGAAAGTGTTTAAATTTAATTATTTAATACAGGCATCAGTTTATTGTAAGAACACATAAGCATTGGTTACGCACAGAGTAACATCAAAGATAAGATAGGATACAGTGCAGTTATACAATGTGCAGAGCGTAGATCTGTTAAGGACAATAACATGTCTGGCATTGGTGTACAAAAAGCCTTGAATAATTTAAACAATTAATAACAAATAACCAACCAGTAAGCCGACGTTGTTTGTGGAACGGAGCGGCACGTGTGCATTGTGCCCGCGGCGCCCTAAACTTGGCAGTGACCTTGGAACTATTGTGAACCCAAACACGTAACAACAGTTTTACATTTACTAGCAACTATTTACATTTATAAGACTAGCCAGGTTACGCTGAAACTATGACTAAACTACAGTGTTCAGGTAGTCTCTTACTGCACATTACACTAAGGACTGTGTTATCATACGTGAACAAGAATTTTAATTAATAATAGTCACAGCAACAAGGACAAGGTTTTTTAACACTGTAGCGGTACCAATTTTGATGTACGGAGATGTAGCCAGGGTTACAACAGAAAGAGACAAAGTAAAGATTCAGGCAGCGGAGATGAAGTTTATGGGGAGTTGACTGGGCTGTACCATTCTCGATAGAAGGAAGACTGTGGAAATAAGGAAAGAACTGTGGGGGGGGGGCTAACCCATTGTTAGAACAGCTAAACAGCCACAAAAGAAGGTGGTGTGAACGTTTTGGGAAGAATGGCGGGTGACAGGATCCCAGTGCTAGCAATGGAATATAAACGGTGGGGAAGGGAGATGTAGGACTTCTGAGAGCGAAGAGGGTCCCAGAACAGGTTCAGGATGAGCCTAATCCTTGAGGTTGATGATGAGACGACGACAACGACGATTATGATGATGATGTATAGTCACAGCGTATTTACGAGAAGGCGAATGGGACCGGACCCCCCACTAAAGGGTCGAAAAAGTTGACGAATTTTAGTAATCTCTTAATTTTTAGACTGTTTTATTATTTTCCCAGGTGTGTACGCTAATATAGTAACGTACTATAGTAACTCTTTTTAAAATTAAAGAACAGGTTGAAATATGAAGTATAGGAAAATCATTTCATTCAGGAAGTATCTTGTAAACAATGTTTCAATAACGCATATTTTTATTGTGATATTATCGTTTGTTTTAACTGATTTAAGCCACTTTAAAGATAGTAATGTCGGTTAGTCTTATCTTGATTTTTCTTTTGTATGAATTCGACCTGATCCCGGACCCCCTCCCCAAGGCCAAATTCTAGATACGCCACTGGTATTACGTAGACACACAGAGTAAGAAGTAAGAAGGATAGCGATTTGGTTTTTAATTTCACAAGAGGTAAGTACACAAGTCGCTACAAAATTCTACGTAAGATCTTTGGACAAACCTCAGATTAAAACCCATTAGGAAATTTAGGTTAGAAACGAAATTTATACTGGTCAGTCGGAAACGACCAGTCGTAATGGTATAAAATAATGGTCATAAAATGACAAAACAGAAGATAACTTACAGAGAGCCATTCACAAACTGAGCCACCACATTGCTCAATATAATTTGAATATATCTGTTAATAAAACAAAAGTAATGCCTTTCAAAGGCAAACATCAGGTAAGATCCAAAATTACGATCAGTGATAAAAAACTGGAGCAAATATCCAACTTTCAATACCTAGGATGTGACATTACGTATCAATTTGACGAGGACATCGAGAGTGAACAGACTTCAAGCGATTTGTGACATTATTAAAAGAACTTGAGGAAAGAAAACAAGAAATGAAACTCAAATGAAGTTTTATAAGGTATGGCAGTCCCCACTCTTTTATTCGGTTCCAAAACATGGATATTATCTAAAGAAGATACAAGTCATACACAAGGTGGAGTGATGAATTTCTTGAGATGTGTAAAGTGATGTACACGAAACGATAGAATTAGAAACGATGTGATAAGACATGAATTGGGTATATTCTGTGTAAAAGCAAGAATCGAGAAATGTAAGCTGAGATGGATTGAACATATAGGTAGAATGGAAGCGAAAAGGCTACCTCAACAAGTTTTACAATATGCGCCGTGCAATGTGGGAAGACCACGCAAAAGATGGCTTGAAAGTAGAGACCGGAACAGGTGATGTCGCCTAATCCGGCGAATGAAGAAGAAGAAATGACAAAAAAATACCCAGAAAACAAAAATAAGGTTTTCGACTGACTGATTATCGATTCATGTGCGAAACAGTGTAACGGGTGTCGATATCAGGGCCGCGTAAGACTGGTGAGTTACGTAAAGGCCGGTCCGGTGATACACGTCTTTGACCTTGGTGAACTTGCCGGGGTTTTCCCCAGCAAGCTTTCTAAACAAAAGCTTTCCTCTCCACCCAATCAGAACCGTTTAACAGCCGTCGTCGACATCGACACAAATTACTTCATAACACCGAGCTGTTTCACAGAAACAGTATGTAATTTCTATGAACGCCAACACGATATGATACCTCGTTGATTTCAACCAATCAGTATCCGCTCTAAAAGAGTCTACATACGTTGTATTTTCGATTATATCAGATATTGTTTCCTGTAAACAGAAACATAGAATTTTGGTATACTACGTTGATTCGTGTGTGCCAAAATTCACCACAAAGATCTGATGTTTCACGTCTCTTTAAAACCGAAACATTATAAGGTAAGTGAAGTCTTTAAATATCTCAAATTAAAAGGCAAATTGAAGAAGAGGGTTTTAAGTAAAATATAGTTTAATAAACAATGTCTGGCTAATATTGTCATTCCGAAATACGCACAAGTTAAAATTAAGGTTGTTTCCGATCTGATGGTGAGCTGTGAAGCTTAAAGCGCTAATCAAAATAATTTTTCTATATTGATGTGCAACAGTGTTTATTCTACTTGTGGTTATAACCACTAACACAGCTTTCTTAACTAAAATTCCATTTATGTTGTTTTTTGCACACAATGTTTGAGATAAAACGTATATTTGTCAATAAGTCACTTTTGTACAGCACGTAAACAGATTTTACTTACGCAAGCTAGAAGTCCGTAGATTGGTCTGGCTAAGCACAAACGAATTATTAGAAAGAGATACAACTCTTTACAACTTGCTCTTTGAACATCTTCCGCGAAGGGTGTTGAACCGACTTTAAATTGCAAATGCATTACCGAAAGCCGATCGTGTTCAACCGGAGTTCAAGGTTAGTGAAATTGATAAGCTAAACTGGTGTAAATTATTGTTTGCAAGCACACGACGATGAAACAACATTAAAAATATTAGTTTCAAAGTACATTCTTAACACAGCGTAGGCCTATAATATTCACGCTATAACTTTTAAACATTTTTGTTTGTTAACGAAGTCACGTATTTTAATTTCTTATTTTCTTACCTTTGTTAGGTCCGTCTTGTGACTTTTATCTTTAGAATAATATTAGCGTGACGCGTTTCAGATCATCTGACCCATCCTCAGACACTTGCTCGAAAAGAGGTAGCCATATATTAAAATAAAAATAAAAACACACATATGCAAACTCACTGTCAATAATTAATGTTCAAAAACATGAATAACACTGTTGTCTTGGTGCACCAATGTCCACGACAACAGTGTTATTCGTGTTTTTGAACATTAATTATTGACAATGAGTTTACATATGTGTGTTTTTATTTTTATTTTTATTGGATTTTAATATATGACGACCTCTTTTCGAGCAAGTGTCTGAGGATGGGTCAGATGATCTGAAACGCGTCACGCTAATATTATTCTAAAGATAAAAGTCACAAGACGGGCCTAACAAAGGTAAGAAAATATAACTTTTACTTTAAAGATCACAAGTATAAGAAAATAATCGTCTCAACCTACGACTGTGATACTTTGGAGTTAAATAAAAGGAACTATTATTTGCAGTGGGTTTAAACGTAACACTACTGGAATATAGGTGTCTTTAAAACGAAGCACTGCTTTAATATACTGTAAGCCTTTGCAACGAAGACTGAAGTAATAAAGTAAACAGACACGAACTACTGAAGAAGCTCGGCTGGAATTTCAGCAAAAGAATGTGGAACATATCAAGATGGTTAGAGAACTCTCCAGTTTTAACAGAACGCTCCTACTACTACAGTTTCCCTTGTAGTAGTCCCTGTAGAATCCAAGAGGGTACAGGGATTCTGCCTCTTGGTTTAAACCGTGAACAATCATAATTAGTAGAATATGTTGGTGTATATGACACTTGACATGTGATGTAAAGAAGAAATAATTTGATCTCTTAGACACTCACGGCTGGCGTCAACTCTCTTAAAGCTGTTACCCCTTTCCCAGGCTATTAGGCCGTGGTCTAATGCTCTTAATTAGAACAGACGGTTCGGCTCCACCATCGGAGGCCATCTTCAGTAAAACACGATTGAAGGTGTTCACCACTTCTCACAGTACTGTGGTAAAGAGTGGTTTGTTCAAAACCGCGTTTTGTGTAGAATCGTCCGAGATTAGTGCCAAACGTGCTAACGCGCACCGATGCTAGCGCGCGCGCAATTAATTTGTTGCAAAACGCGGACTGTTGTTTCAACATAACAAAGCAACCGTGAAGTTAATTTCGTGTAAATGCAACGAAACCTTGTGCGAATAATGTCCGCAGGAAAGGTATTTATATGTAAATTTTGTTTGAGCTAACAGGTCGCCAGCTGCAAAGCGTACGGATACATGTTAGGTGAGCGCTCGTCGCTTCCGAAAACAATAACGTCATTTACATTACACACACACAATTTCATGCTATTTTACTATTTTGTTTTTCCACTTTTCTTTGTGTAAGTTATTAAATCATCATCATCGTCATCATCATCTCCTCCTCGGTCTACCGACATCTCTCTTCCCAATAGGGTGATAACCCAAAGCAACCAGAGGTAGACGGTCTTAGACCTTAGACCTGTTCCGGAACCCATCTCCTCCTCGGTCTACCGACATCTGTCTTCCCAATAGGGTGATAACCCAAAGCAACCAGAGGTAGACGGTCTTAGACCTTAGACCTGTTCCGGAACCCATCTCCTCCTCGGTCTACCGACATCTCTCTTCCCAATAGGGTGATAACCCAAAGCAACCAGAGGTAGACGGTCTTAGACCTTAGACCTGTTCCGGAACCCATCTCCTCCTCGGTCTACCGACATCTCTCTTCCCAATAGGGTGATGACCCAAAGCAACCAGAGGTAGACGGTCTTAGACCTTAGACCTGTTCCGGAACCCATCTCCTCCTCGGTCTACCGACATCTGTCTTCCCAATAGGGTGATAACCCAAAGCAACCAGAGGTAGACGGTCTTAGACCTTAGACCTGTTCCGGAACCCATCTCCTCCTCGGTCTACCGACATCTCTCTTCCCAATAGGGTGATAACCCAAAGCAACCAGAGGTAGACGGTCTTAGACCTTAGACCTGTTCCGGAACCCATCTCCTCCTCGGTCTACCGACATCTCTCTTCCCAATAGGGTGATGACCCAAAGCAACCAGAGGTAGACGGTCTTAGACCTTAGACCTGTTCCGGAACCCATCTCCTCCTCGGTCTACCGACATCTGTCTTCCCAACAGGGTGATAACCCAAAGCAACCACAGGTAGACGGATATTGGACATGCGATTCAAGTATTCACACCACCTCCTACTGTGGTCTTCAATCGTTTGGTGCAATGATACAATGTTTAAATCGCGTCTAATATCCTCGTTCCTTCTCCGATCCAAGAGAGAACAACCTTGCGTCCCTCTTAGACATTTCATTCCGGCTACCTGAATCCTCTACACGTCCCTTTTACCAAGTGCCCATGTCTCATTAGCATACAGGAATGTGGGGACAGCCACAGTTTTATAAAATTTCATTCGGATATCCTTTCGTGTTTTATTTTTCTGGTAGGCCTACCTATGAATCGTTCCACAGACGCGTCTACATTTTGTTAGTTTACTATCCCAATCAATATCAGTTCCATATGAGATATCATTACCCAGGTAATTAAATGACTAACCTGATCCAAAATCTGATTCTTCACGACTATCTTAGTTCTTATAGGATACCTGTCCTGAAATGCCATTATTTTAGATTTTGAGCAGAGGTCTGTAGCCCATTGTCTTGTATGATGCTATTGAACGTAAATATCGCCCGCTGTAACTGGTCTTGTGTTTTCTGTATCATTACAAGTTATTAAATCAAACATAGGCCTAAATATAAATTAAGTTATAAATCTAGTATATAAAAAGTTATAAATTTGGTAAATATAAATTACCAGGTTATAAATTTAAGTTATAAATTAAAATGTATTAAATTATTTTATTACGTTCATAAACAATCTTTTCGAAAATTACGTTGTTTCTATTTTGGGGAACCTCTTCCCCAAAGCACTTACGGGAACCTCTTCGGTCAGTCACACTAAGAGGTCAACTGTCAGTTTTTAGGAGTGACTAACAGACGATGTCGTAGGCTCCCACGGCCGGCGTCAATTCTGTTAATATTGTTGTTCCTTTTCGAGCTATTAGGCCGCGATCCCACCGATGGAGGCCATCTTCAGTGTAGAACGAACCGGCACAGTTTTGTGGGAATCGGCGCACGTCTTGCCAGTTATAGTCATTTTGAATCTTTCAACACGCAAGATGGGATCCAATGGTGGGGCCGAAACGTCTGTTGGTGAAAACTGTATTAGACCTGGGCCTAATAGCCCGGCAAGGACTAACGATATTAAGAGTTGACTAACAGTTTATTTAAATGTGTAAATATGCAACTTCTTACGTAGCGTTTCTTACTTTCACACAGGCAAAATCGTCGATAATCTAATGACGTCCTTGATTTATGAAAAATTGGAACTAAGAATAAATTTCTTAGCTTTTCAGGATCTTCCTGAAGTACTGATAATCGTAAGTAACAGTTCTTAACTAATAATTTAAGATCACTGGGTTTTCGTAGAATAGAAAAAAATAGAAAAACAGATTTTCAATAAAATCATGCATAATCTTTGGTTTATTGGTAAAACTATCCACGCCCATTCATGTCAATTTACGGAAAACTGAAATTAAAGGTTTTCAAGCGTAATGATAAATCATAAAACTGATTTTCTTCGTAGTGTTTAAATTAGCAGCCATCCTTACTATTTCTTTTATGAATTTGCTAACTGCTATAATTTTTATTGTTCGACTAAGCTTTTCGTCATCACTGACATCATCAGGTCTTCAACAACCTGAACTTTGGTTGTTGAAGACCTGATGATGTCAGTGATGACGAAAAGCTTAGTCGAACAATAAAAATTATAGCAGTTAGCAAATTCATAAAAGAAATAATAAAACTGATTATTTTCTAGGTTAATTTTTATTATTAATAGAGATTTTATTGATTATAAAGCCGTTAAAAATAAAAATAAAAGTAAAAAAGATAAATGCATAAAAAATGTTTTTGGAACGTCTTGAAACGTCATTAAAACTTGGGACTTGGGTAGTTTTACCACTAACCCCTTATGGTCTCCGATTTCGATTTCTCACCGCACTTGTGACGCCCGAAAGAACGGCCCTTCGTTTCCCATTTGCGCGGCCGACCCTACAACCGCCAGTTGACACCTGCAGAAACAAGCAGTTGCATACTGTGATAACACTAAATGGAAACATCGTACCGCGCTCAGTGAATTGTCTATTGTCGAGGCTTAGTAGCTTGTGAAAGCGACGTCTCCGCGCAGATTAACATTACCAACAAAGTAAGGTTTGCCAGTGAAACTTTCAATTATCCAACTTTCTTCGAGGCAGATAGGCGTGTTACCGTTTTCTATCGTTTAACGAAGCCTAATGTTCCTGTGTACAAAAGAGTCTTGGGGGGGGGGGGACAAAAACGGTAAAAAGTATTAAAGACGGAAACTGGTTAATTCTGTACGATACTATCTTATACAGAGGGCACGAATTGAAGGAAGCTATTATAATTTTTAATAGAACAATATCGCTACAAACGATTTCTATTGGCTTTAACATTTAAAACGTTCACTGCAGATTAACAATCTCTACACTGACCTGGTATTTATACTGTCTACTTTGCAAACAATCAACTTTCAGTCAGCGTTATTTCGTGCTGTCGCAAATGCATAAACTGTTATGAGGACGCGCGCGCGTGTGTTTGCGTTTATCTAACGTTACAAAAAGATTTATCACACGCGCGCCACAATGCCGCTCGCGAAACACTTGAACGAATGTTTTATGTTTGTTATAGAACACAATAGGCCTATTATGAATAGTATTATTTGCAGAAATTATTTCTGCAGCATTCAATTTTCCGTACTTTTGTTTCCGCCTTTAAACATAATTGCAGCATTTCTTCTGTACGTCCGTTGCTAATTGCTCAACAAATCGGAGCAATAATTCAGTTTTATGGCGTTGAATATAGCTACATTGTTTGCGCATATCGTCCGTTTGTATTACGTAAATATAACCGTAATATCGGCCTCGAATACTTGAACATAAATTGAGCACATAACAGACGATAGAATTTGGCGTTAGTGATTTATAAACCAACGAGCCGATGACTACATTAAACGCCTCTTCTTGATTTTACATAAGCCAATTGATTTTGTGACCACTTGTTTGAGGACTTATTTTCTTTCATTGAATCCGCATAACATAACATACTTATGCAGATGAGGTTTCCTTCATTAACTTCCTACAGTTAAGCTGTTAGACTCACTCACTTTTTAAAAATGCAGGTTTTCTGTAAATCAGACTAAAGGATCATAACAATCAGTGGCGTATCAAGAAGATTTGGCTTTGCAGGAGAGGTCCGGTGGAGTCGGCTTCATACAACAGAAAAAACAAGTTAAGACTAATCAGTACTACCACCTTCAAATTGGTTGAAAAACGTGTGAGAACATCTTGAAATCAATCTCATTAAAGTAAACGGTAAAAACAAAATAAAATACACGCCACTGAAACATTGTTTAGAAGATACTTATTGACTGAATTGATTTTCCTGTATTTCACATTTCAAACGTATAGGCCTACACAAATGTTGTGTAATAAACCGGTTTGTACATTCAGAAAAGGAGTTACTGAACGCATATTAGCGTACACAGCTGAGAAAAAATATAAAAATAGTATAAAAATTAAGAGATTAACAAAACTCGTCAACTTTTTCGACCCTTGGGGATTCCCCCCCCCCCCCGTAAATACGCCCCTCATAATAACTAGCCAAACCAACAATCCCTACGCCTATCTGGATTTCTGGACGCTTATGTTCGACAATATCTACTTGTTTACAGGTTTTCCTGTAAATTACTAACTTTTTGAAAAATATGTCGGAAATTTGATCTTATTTGGCAATGAAATTCGCGTAATTAGCCATTATGACTGTACTTAACCTTTCCTGTTCTTATACATGTATTTGTTTTGTGCATTAGGCCATCGAAACAAACAATTATTAGCGTATAAACGAATCAGTGTTTTTTCTCAGTAAACTTAGTCACTGGTTTGTCGTATTTAGAATAACGAGTAAAACAGTTTAAATACCTTTTTAAGGTACGAATAAATGTCTTAACTAAATTGATTCACCGTTACGTTCTACAGTACAAAGTTTAGTCTGTCACACAAGCTAGCGTCTATATCATCTATTAGTAACATTTAAGCTAGTCCCCTCTCCCCTTTAACAAAGAAGTATACTAAGAGTCCCTAGAACTTTCAAAAATTGTATGTGTGAAAGGTTAAACAGTTTGAAACGAACGAAATGCAAACTAAAGCCTGTTTATCAAAGGACTGACTTGTCCTGCGAAAGGATTTGTCCCACTTTTCTTTACGTAAGTCATTAATTTAAATTAATTTGAATCATGTTATGAAGTTCATAAACCACTTCTGAAAAATTACTTTGTTTCTATTTTGCATAGCATTTACGAAAACGTAATGTCAGCTTTACTTAATACCACTGCTGTTTGCAGTCGGAGAAGACAAATCAGGTTGTCTGTCTGTATGTCTGTCTATCTGTTTCTCTCTCTCTGTCCGTACTCTCCACGCGCGCGTGTGTGATATTTAATATTTATAATAAATTTACCTCTAAATGTTTTTTCCTTATTTGGAATATGTTTCGAGACACTTAGTGTTCCCATCCTCAGCCTTCTTAATTTTGAATCTTGTGGAGAACTTGTGTGTTGGTTGGTTGTTGTTATGGTTTCCTGTTGGTTTTTGGCATTTTAAACTGGTATACATTTAAACTGGCATATATAAACTGGCATTTAAACACAAAATACTAATATATACACCGCAATCGCACACAATAATACCAATTTAAAATGCCAAAAACCAACAGGAAACCATAACAACAACCAATCACGCACAAGTACACCACAAGATTCAAAATTAGTAAGGCTGAGGATGGGAACATGGGAACACTAAGTGTCCCGAAACATGTTCCAAATAAGGAAAAAACATCTTGAGATAAAGTCATTATAAATATTAAATATATACTATATACATCAAGAAATAGACTGTCTGACTTCTACTTTACTGGTTCAGAGTTAGATTACATAATAAACACGACCTATTTAGTCTTTTCAGATAATGACTACGTTCGGGTCAAGCTTGAAATTGTGTAGTATTTCTAGTCGGGACGCATCAACTGAAACACTTTCCTTCGGCAGATAAACTTATACACACATATTTTGCCGCGAACAATAAAATTTACAATACAATTTTAATTCTAAACGCATCGTCACTAATTAAACGTTGTAGTCGGCGTACCTTTAGTGCGGAGCCTTCCACCATCGTTAAGACACAAACAAATCAAAAGCGAACAGTAGTCCCACAGTCTTGGAGCGTGCGTGCTGTCCGGTTCAAGGTCTGGTCTACTCTGACCGCTTACCTGTAGCATTCCTCACACTACTATAGCAGCGATCGACCTCCCCTCCCTTCGCCACAATCATTGTGTTAATCCCACCACTTTGGCGCTTCCAACTCCGAACACGTTTCACCCGCGTATTGGAAAGTTTAATTATTGACGTAACTCTTTGACGTCTTTCATCTCTTGGCACTGACTGAGATACAAATTCCTCGACCAGCATGTGTGTGTGTGTGTGTCTCGCCCGATCGATCAATGCACCACTGTGTGTGAATTACGCAGCACAGGTGCTTGCCCTGCATCTAGAGGCGTAGTTTTTTTTTTTTTTTTTAGTCAAACGTAAACACCGCTTACGAAACTGGGTCGTGTTCGATTGTTGTGTGGTTGAATACAAAAATAATAATAATAATAACAAATAAAACTCATATGCGTGGGTTGGGCCAATCAGGAAAGTTCGTTACATCGAAACGGCGAATAATTCGGTGTCGTTTACCTGTGTGTCTTGGCTGGCTGACGGTTAGACGGTCAGACGGTCAGCGACTCTGTGGAAAAAGTTTTGGGTTCTTCAAACACATACGTTTACAAGGAAGCTTTGAATCTTGGGGACCGATGCTGTTCCTTACGTCACAAAACAGGGCCATAAAGAGATGGGCCCGCAGTGATGGGAGGCCCACACACAAGATATTGAGTTTCGAAGTTCGTTACTTTTCATCAACTTTTTTTAATAATTTTTGCTTACCCTGTGTACTTCTCTCTTCTAGGTTAGCAGCCCATAGGGTGGTTGGCAGCAGCTCGCCATTCTTCATGCTTCTCTCCTTTTCTTTTCAACTCACAATATGATGTGCAGTTTATATCGACCACTAGTTGTTTCATGTAGTCTAAACAGGGTCGACCTCTGTGATTCTTCCCTTCAATTGTTCCTTCTATTATTCTCTTAACCAACCCATTGTGTCATAGTATATGCCCTATAAACGTAGCTCTTCTGCCTTTTAAATTTCGAATCATCTCCCTCAAGGCTATCTTGAATATTCTTCTGTAGCATCAGGTCTCAAATGCTTGGACTCTTTTCTTGTCACTTTCTCCAATTGTCCAAGATTAACTCCCGTATAGGGCAACACTCCACACGAATCTCTTTACTAGGTTCTTCCTTATTTTTAGGCTGATAGTGTTTGAAGTGAAGAGGTTGTTTTGTTTGTTGAAAGCAATTTTAGCCTGGTTAATTCTGTTTATAATTTCCTTACTGCTACGTCCATCACTTGTGAGTTTACTTCCTAGATAGTTATATTCTTTAACTGCCTGGAGAACATTATTTCCAATAGTTATTCTGACTGGATCTTCTTCCTTCCGATTACAGACTAGGACTTCGGTCTTTTGTTCATTTATTCCTGTGTACTTAAACACGTATATTTCAAAAATTTATTAACAAAATGCGCGTATATAATCAACTGACTCTCTGCCGCTGCAGCCTACGATGACATTTGGCCTCTCCGACTAGTCGCCTCCAAACGTCTCGGGCATCCAGCCTCCGCCTCCAATCCCCGATACCTGTCCTCCTGAGGTCATCTTCTACGTCCTGTAGCCACCTTCTTCTAGGTCTTCCTTTCCTTCTTTGCCCATCTATTGTCACTGTAAGAATTGATTTGGGCATTCTGTCGTCCTCCATGCGCGTCTACAATCAACATTATAATTAATAATTTGTTTCGAAATGAGACACAGATACTGTAACGCAGTAAAAAATAGGCAAAAAATGTTTAAAAAATTGTTAATATATTAAATTTTCGTTTCGTCAACCTTGACACATTAAAACGTTTTTCCCTTGACATATTCCTACAGTTGACATATCCGTTACAGTGTTTGTTTGCAGTCAGCTGATAAGAAAGCAGCAGTCAATTCTTGACAGAAGTAGGTGGTTAATTCCTTGAACTTTGGCAACTACGTTTGTACAGCTAAAATAATTAGACACGAAATGGGTGTCTGGTTCCGCAGTGTCAAAAGACCTCATTGAGCATTAGTAGCTTTGACGCGTTGTTTTAGGACCAATTATTTTGTGTTAAGAACAGCTGCATGTTTTGTTTGTCACATGGTTGTGGGCTGTCACCTCACACCCCACATCCTGTACTGCCTTCCCTGCCACCACTACGATCTGCGCGAACTGTTTCATGCTACATTCACATGTTTCATGAATAAGTAAGAATACTATTTCATCTGTACTTATTCCTCAACTAATGATTAGTAACACTTAATTACGCTCAGTTTTCCTTATTCAGTCAAAGTAGGCTGTGTGTTCAAAGCCTCAAAATGTAACACTGCGTTAGAGGTTAGTAGATCTATACAAGATTTTCGGTGCTATGCTGACCGACTGTTGGATGTGGAGTCGTTGAAGGTCTATAGGCCTACACCGTGATTTTTCGAATCTTTTTCCGAGGGGAGCTTGTATGGCCTTAGCTACGCTAATGCTCTGGGCAAGTGGGCAAGCGTCCAATGTTTTTTTCTGTCAACATATCAACTGAGAGAGAATTTAATAAGTCAATTAGTTTCAATAACTAGGCGTACAGTAGACGTAAATTAGTCAAATATATGGGCATAAATAAATTAATTAATAAAACTACGAAAATTAACAATATTTACAATAAAAAGTGCATATCTAAAAATGCGAGAATAAGCCATTACAAGTAGTGAGGCCAGAAAGCCTAAATGCAAGTGAATGTCTAGCATTGAATTATAATTTAGACAAACTAGAAATATTGGAAAGACGAATTATTAGGAAAATATTAGGCCCACAAAATCTTCACCAGGTTGAACATTAAGAAGTAATATATGAAAATGAAATATATCAAAGTATATAAAATATAATAACAGAAATAGTGAGAAAAAGACTAGTATTTTTTGGACATTTATATAGAATGGACGACAGATCTTCAAATATCTGTGGGGAAATAAGTCAACATCAAGTTGGATTAAAGAAGTCAAAAAGGACTTAGAAAAAAATAATATGTATAAACGCAGAAGAAGTAACTTAATTGAGAGAGAAGTTTTTTGGGCAAAAGTGTTAAAAATGGATGGAGTCCAGGGTAGGAGAGAGGAAAACGTAGGTTCAAAGTGGACTGATGACATGAAGATGAGACATACCGGTAGTGAAAATATGAAATATTATTGGAGAAAAAAAAAGAACAAGGAATAAAGAATTGAAATTGGCATGTGGTCCTCAGATGGCCGATGCAAGAAAAAAAACGAAATTACTGGACGTCACCAAGAATAGATTTAGAGGCAAGAGAAATATCAAAGATATCTAAGATGACAGTATTTAATACTGTGCATAGTCTGGTTCCCTTACATATGAGTGATGAGCCATGAGTGTTGACAGGAAAGATGAAACAGCATACTCTTCAAAAATGTACTTTTCAGCTCGTATTTTCTCTTTTCTTATCATGCCTATCATGTTTTCATTATTATTAATTCTCAAAATTGTTTTTATTGCAGCTTCATCTAATATTTCTTCATTCCTACTTTTGACTTCCTTATTAGCTTGACAGCGTTTTACTATCATTAGTTGGCGTTATACCGTTAGTTGCAATTGTTCGTAGTACCCGCAGAGGCAAAGTAGGTAATTGCCTACGAGCGGGAAAATTTGAGGGGCGGCAAATTTTGGAAAGGTGAAATTTGACGGCCGTTATGTTGGTTTTATACCTAAGAGATGTCTCAAATGCCTCTCCATTTCGTCCCAATATGATAAGAAACTTTTAAAAATATATATTGTTTAATAATTAGGCTTATTACATAACGATAACACCCCGTGTTTACATGCGTTATCTATGTAATAATTCCATTGTATCAATTAATTATTTAACTATTACTTCGTTTACATTCAAATTACGAACATCCTTTACCGACTCTGTAATTTGACGTGAGTGAATGTCGATAGATGCCACTATAAAAGAGGCATAATTTCATGACTATAAAAGTCATAGACTGTGAGCGTAACATAATTTCGTACCCAACTCTGACGGCACCTCGTAAATTTTTGACGTGCTGTGTACTTCTGCGTAAAGTGTGAGTCGTCTGATCACTTTTTCTTAACCCCACCGCCGCCCCCTCTTGTGGTTGTTAACTTATTGATATATTTCCCTTCAGTTATTATTCTTTAGTTCGTTGATTCAGACTACAGTTAAAATGTTTTGGAAAAAACACGGCTACAGTAATTTAATGTCTTATTGTGCTCTTCCTAGTACGTCATGTAAATTGTTCTATAGAAATGTATTAAGAAAAATTATAAAGAAAATATATAAAGAACAAATTTAAAGGTAATTGAAAATATGAAGGATTGAATTAAACCCGCAAATGCACCCCTCCTGCAACAGAGATTTGTGGGAGGGTGGCAAATTTATACTGCCTACGGGCGGCAAAATGGTAAATCCGCCCCGGAGTATCCGCAATGAAAATGTAAAAAACAAACAATGGTGCGACGACCGAGGATTCTGAAGAACGTCGTGATTGGTTGAAGGAACTGTACACCCAAACAAAACGTGCGAATGACGTCACAGAGAGTGAAATCGTGAGCTGAATAGTTCCGTTTGTGCAATGCGTCGGCCGAGGACGACACTCCGACCGTCCGTCTCCGCTGAGCGGTTAGATTACATAACGGTCTAATTTTACACGTAATGTAACTCCAACCCAGATTCGCTTTTGTTCGATGCGTCAGTGACTTTGTATGACAATAGTGACCGAATACATTAACCTCATGACTCACTAGCAGAAACCTTTCGTTTGAACACGGTTTAGTAAAACACGATTAAAAACAGTTTTGTTTACGATAACTCGACCGTGGCGTTAGGTAACTCGCGTGTTTAATCGTATAAACAGGACACAAAGGTGGTCAGTGCACTGATCCGATCGTATAAAATCCGGTCGGTTACGACCGGTGTAGAAATCTGAACCCGGTCATTTGAGACCCGGTCGATTGCGATACAGAACGTCGTCCTGTAAGCTACAGACACAGACATCTCTCAAAGACGTGCGAGGAGATGAAGACTCACGTCTGGAATGGTAATGCGCTACGACAGTTTCCAATGTCTAGTATACTATTACGACCAGTAGCACTGAATCTGTGCTGTCGCAGAGTGAACTTTACGCTGTCGTAAGATAGTGTAAAAGGAGTTGAATATCAGCTACGTTAAACATGAGAGAAATACATCTATGAGTCTACAGAGAGAGAGAGAGAGAGAGAGAGAGAGAGAGAGAGAGAGAGAGAGAGAGAGAGAGAGAGAGAGAGAGAGAGAGAGAGAGAGAGTGAGAGAGAGAGAGGGGGGAAGCTCCATTTATAAGTCATAGGTCATAAGTATTTAAGAACTATAATATGAAGACTAAATGTTAAACAATTAGGAAAGAAAGATGCGACATAAAGAGAAACGTTGTAGTATGTGTTTATGAAAATAAAATACCCAACTTTGTAAAACTTTAATTTGGTATCTCGACGTAAATGGCGGTCCCTGTATTGTCATGCGGGTGACAATTATGAACGAGACAATACAGTAAAATACAGGTCTCGGAAATGGCGTTCTTAAGATGAGTTAAAAGGTGTTCTAAACTTGACCGTATAAAGAACGAGGCCGTAAGAGAAGAGTTACAAGTTTTTAACTAAAACGAACATTTAAAAGATGACAAACAACGGTGGAATAAACACTTAGAAAGAATGTCAGATTAAAGACTGGAAATACAAACCGATAGGACACAGGTGTGTGGGTAGAGACCCAGGAAGAGACGGCTGGAGGATCATTGGAGGCGGAACAGGCAGCACCTTGCCTATATAATGTTGCGAAGATGATGATGATGAGCATGATGATTTATAATTTTTCTTTAAAGTTTCAGTGTCTTCATTGGTGTCTGGTTGTGGAGAGAGGGTGCAAGACGACCTCTTAGTTATCTTACAGTGCTTCAACTTCCAAAATACATTTTATAATGCAGCACATAGTCTCGCAGGTCTATGCCGTAAGTGAGTGAATGAGAGAGAGAGAAAGAGAAAGAGAAAGAGAGAGAGAGAGAGAGAGAGAGAGAGAGAGAGAGAGAGAGAGAGAGAGAGAGAGAGAGAGAGAGAGAGAGAGAGAGAGAGAGAGAGAGAGAGAGAGAGAGCTCCATTTATAAGTCATAGGTCATATGTGGAGCTTCAAAAGTTCCACACACCATAAGTGGAGCTTCATAAGTGGAGCGGTCACACGTACACACACCAAAAGTTGTAATTGCATATGATAACGTCGAAGCAAACGTATAATAATTCTTAGATTCTAGTGATTACATTGCAACACGGCTGCTGAAACGTTACCATGGTTAACGAGCTGCAAACGTAATTTCACTGGGAATTTCTCTGCGTGCGCTACGGTTGGGCGAGTCGCGGAATCTAAAGGCGAACACGTGTCTGCTGCTGAAAGGTAGTACCGTTGTAGCGTCGTGCGCAGTGGCGGCTCGTGGTTCTGACAGTTGGGGGTTCAATGTCTATAAGATAAAAGCAATTATCCTATTCCAAATAACACACGGGGTGGGTCTCAACGTGAAGACAACTTTTAGTTGGCCTAATATTAAGTTGTGTTTATGCTGTTTGTAAATTATTTTGAAAATACATAGTTAAAATAAAAGGATAGCTAAATATTTCTGTTTAATATTTGAAACAGGAAGCGGCCTACCGAGTTCCTTAATTTTGGATTTGTCTTTAACAGACAGAGAGAGAGAGAGAGAGACAGACAGACAGAGAGAGAGAGAGAGAGAGAGAGAGAGGAAAATTTTGTTTTTGAAATAGATTGAACACTATTCTTTTTTCCAAATCAATAAACTGAACACAAAAATAAGAAATACCTGAACACTTAACACACAAAAATACCAGCAAACACTTTGGATGTTATATACGCTTCGGTCAATTTAACGTTAATACAATATTATTTAATTACTACATTAAACACACTTTATTTTCGGAATGGAATGCAATTACTTCACTATATTATTTGATTTTAAGACTTTACTGTACACATTTTCATTGCATTCTAAATGAAATAGAGAAATGTGACACAAAACTGATGGTAAGCGGACAGATCATGTGGCGAATGGCAGTATTATGAAACTGTTAAAGTTCCCGGTCAGTGCAGTTCGGCCCTCGTCGGAACTATTCGTCTCTGTCGTTAACACTCAGGATTAGCGACTGTTGAATGTAATTTTGCGTATACTGATATCCCCCTCAAAATCTGTCTACACAGTCTAAGGTGCTGAGAGCTGCTTTGCACCTCAAGAAATAGTAGCGAGCAATTCGCCTATTACGCGTTACTGTTCAGTCAACAAGGCTAATTTCGCAAATCTTGTTCTTTAAATATGAAATCATTATCTCAACAAATCCTTAAACATATTCAAATTATTTGGGGGGGGGGTCACTGAACCACTATGGACGAGCCGCCACTGGTCGTGAGATAATAAAAACACACATACACACGCTTGATGGTGGAATCATTACAAACGGCAGGTCAAGTTGAAGTCAAATCATCATTATCAACGTTGGTGGAAATATGTAGGTAAATGACATTAACTACTTGAGATCGAGATAAGTTGTGATAAAGAGTGACAGATATCAAATGCAACTGATGGACATGACAGGCAAAATTAAAGGCATTTAACATCAACATTTAACAACCAAATAATTAAGCAAATTCTATTATCTGAGTTATAATACTATAAATTGTAACAGAGAGAGAGAGGAATGTAGATAGTAAAAAATCAGATGGTATGAGGAACCATCAACAGAACGTAAGACAAAAGAACACTTAAGCTTACGACCACAAAAGTAAAGTAAAGATGGCACTGCACGGAATTCTGTAATATGAGTCAAAGGATGAAAAATTAATCAACAAAAATAAAATAGGTTAAAAATTTAAGCTTACAGATTAATGGAGAAGATGTTTTATGCTTAGTCTACCATACAAGACCGGATCAGAACACCAAAGAGATCGAATGTGTCAGAACACCGAACAAATATGATAGGTGTTGACATAAAACAAATAAGTAACAAACGAAATAAGAAGTTTAAGTCGATGTGGGTACGTTCAGAGGATGTCAAGTGAATAATGTACTAAGAAATAAACGAATGGACAAATGCATGACAGACTGGAAAAAAATCATGGAATATCATGGTGGAGGAAGAACTCGCTAATCAGAGTTTTGGACAGGCCAAGGTGCAAACTAGAATGACAGAGACGATGTTAATCGTACAAGGATTCTCTATAATAATAATATTCATAATATTAATAATAATAATAATAATCCTTAATTTACTAGTGACCGTCGATCAATAAATTTTAACGATGGAAGCTTTAGCGGGAATCCGTCAGTACGTATTACATACATTTTGCGTTATTATTATTGACAGTCGCTAAAAATTTATTGACGGACGGTCACTACTAAATTAAGGAATAATAATAATAATATTCCTTAATATTATAATAATAATAAGGAGCCGTTTCATATATCTCGGATATGTAGTAAGCTATGAATTTGAACATGATATAAGAGAGAAGATAAATAAATTTAGCAATATTCGTGGTACGATTCATAGAAATTTTAGAAATAAAACACGACACAGCACAAGGATTAAATTTTGTAATACAATTGAAATACCCACGTTGATTTATGCGAGTGAGGCGTGAGTCATGACAAAAAGGAAAGCGGCAAGATTCAGAGTGCTGAAATGCGGTTTCTTCGAAATAATTTAAATTATACATTGCAAGATGGAATAAGGAATGAAGATATCAGAACAGAACTCGAAGTAAACGACGTAAATGAAATTATTTCAATTTACAGAAGACAATGGTGGGATCATCTGCAAAGGATGCAAAGGATTGCCGAAATTGGCACTGAACTATAAAGGCATTGGTAGAAGAAACGTGGGTCGTCCGATGATGAGATGGGTGCCGGAACAGGTTTATATAACCTAATCCTTGAAGAAGAAGAAGAAGAAGAAGAAGAAGAAGAAGAAGAAGAAGAAGAAGAAGAAGATTATTATTATTATAAAATAGATGTAAAATCATAGTAAAATTAGTAAATTAAATATTAAGGTTACTACAATTCAATCTAAATCGTAAAAGCATCGCAACAGTAAGGAACTAATGATGTCTTCACCGGTGAATCACGGCACGGCGTCCGGGAAATCCAGGTGTGACTAGTAGGCCTACTACTCAATTCATTTAACTCGAATCGAATTCGATGGATGTCGGTCGCCGACCTTGACACAAAATTACGTCGTTGCACTGTGTGTCGCTCGCTTCTTACGATTCACGAAGGTTTTACAAACGCAGAATTGCCGTTGATTAAATACTAACTGCATGTTGCAACAACGTGTCAGCGAGCAATTAAATTGAATGCGATGTTCTCACGAAATATTGAACCGTTTATATTTCGTTTTAATGCATTTAGTTGTTTGCTGGTTATCGCGTTTTGTGATTTTTTTGTTGTTTAATTTTTTTGTTTATTTAACTTCATTGAAACTAGTTACAAGCTGTCTAGAAATTGTATTCTAATACGTAAGTTAACAGTGTGTAGCACTGGAGCATTCCTCAGCACAGTTACACTGTGTTCATGTGCTGAAAATTACTATACATATTTAGTTCGTGTAACATCTCCAAATAAGTACACTGCAAGTAGGTTTATTTTCACCTGAAGCACGTTTCACAGAAATTACTCTGTATCTTCATAGGTTTGTTTGAATTGTAATTGAATGATTATTGAATGTATTTGAAGATATTACATGGGAGACCTGCAGGAAACTCAACTAGTTACTTACAAAGGAATACACTAGGGTCTCGTTTAACCGAATTTGAAGGGACCAAGGGTGATTCGCTTAAACAAAATTCGTTAAAACGGAAACATAGTACTGTACTGTAATTTACACTTTTTTAGTGAGAAAAAACGCTGAAGAACAACAAGCGCTTTTAATCGTTTTTTATGGAAACTAGCAGTACTCATGCGCCGTTATTACTGTACTAAAATGATACTTCTATATTCTATATTCTTCGTTATACTTCTATTAAAATGCAGACGTCTTTAAAATCATCGGGCTTTAAATACTGCAATTAAATCAAACAATATTATTGTAAATATAAAAATTTAAAAGAACAACTTTATTTTAATCAAACTAAAACTATTTTTCAAACGACATTTTTAAATACAGTAGTACGTAGGCCTATTTAAGTCATTACAGTAGGTGTACATTGAAAAAATTAACTAAGAAGAAAAATCAATGAAAATTATTGAATGAATGAATGAAATGAAAAATAGAAAAGGAACCTTATTAATCTCACATTAGTTCAACTTTTTGAAAAAATTTAGAAATCTTTTGTTTGAGGCTTGCTGAGCGCTTACGCTTACGCGCTGCACGATCTCGAAGCCGTTTCATTAGCAGTAAGTGTCGTCTTGCTACTCCATGTATACCATTACATCTTCAAATATTTATGTCGCTTCAGAATGGGTTGGACCCTTTTTTCCTCGACTTCATCGGTCACGCATACAGTACCGTCCGTCACACGAGTTATAAACGCTGTAAAATTTAAAATATGCAAACTTCTTGAAAAAAGAAAATTACTGCGTCATCGTGCGGTTAATCCGGAAACTCGGTTAATCGCGATTCGGTTAATTGGGACTCTAGTGTATTTAGTTCACTAGATTAAATGGTTTCTGTGTCTCCAATCGCCGAACGAGTCCAGCACTATCAAGCAGTTGTAGCACTTCAGTGTTTACGTGTTCATGAAGTCTTCTTTCATGCAACCCGTTTAATCTCGTCAGCAACTGTAGGCATTTTCAGGTCCCGATTGATGTCATAATTTCTTAAGTACCATGGTGCATCAACAATACTGCGAAGAACGTTTTTTGAAAAGTCTGAATTAATTTAATATTAGATTTCTTAGTACATCCCTAAAGCTGTACACCATACACCCAAACTGGTTTCAAGACATGTTTGTATAACAACAGTTTGGTATGCAGTGACAGCTCAGAGTGTCTTACAACCAGCCACCACATTTTCTTCAATTTTAATCCAAGTTCTTTCTGTTTGTTCTTAACACCAAAGTTTGGCATCCACAGTCATGCCCAAATACTTCACTGAGCTTGCGTGTGGAATTCTTTGCTGATAGATTACGATTGGTAAATAATCTGTTTGACGGTTGGTGAAATTGATATTGTTTTGGTTTAATGCGGAGGTTTCCAACCGTTATAGCATTGTAACGATCTATTCAACCTCATAGATCTCTATTCAACCATAGTGGAAACCTCGTGTTCCTCTTTAACGTAGTGTAATATGATTTTTGTTTGTTTAGTCTTTATATCATCTCTCGAACAATTACGTACATATACAAAGTGTTTCCAAAAGACGGTGCTAAACTTTGGAATACGATTCTACTCATTAAACTGAAGACCAAAAGTCCAGTTAACGTATGCCGCAAACTGATTTGTTTTGTCTGTCTATACACATGTTTTTTTTTTAATAAATTGATTACTGCCGAATGAGGTGGGATGTGGAGTTTGAATATTGTGCACACAGTACGTTTCCATTATCTTATAATAAAAACAAATCAAGTTAAATAAACAAAAGCTTTCACGGCCGGTGTTTACATTATCACAATCTTCCGCGCTGTTAGGCCGTGTTTACCGCCAGACGTTTTGTCCATACCGCCGACAGACATCATCAGTGGCGACGGAACACAGATCACAACGATTGGGTGACAAAAGTTCCAATTCAAAAGTTCCAATTCGAAAGTTCCAATTTTTATTTTTCCAATTGCACAAAGTATAAAGTTTCAAAAGTATAAAATTTCCAAATAAATTTAAATATGTAAATAATAGCCTATAGCTTTCATGTAATCTAGGAATGTATCATTTTCATCGTATTCTTGATGTCGCTGAACAATGTTGAAAATTCTTTCTTCAAAATTTCGTCGACCAGGTGACGTTGGATTTTTTATTTTTTGTCCTAGATTGATTTGTTTATCATGCTTTCTGTGTCACCTTGTTCATGTTGTAGCTCTTTCAGAAAATTATATAAGCTTGGATGGCACCGTCCCACCACTACCTGAAAGCGATTATGCCACCCTTCAGATGAATTATTGGTTCGTGCCATTCTTTGAAGAACAGCATCATGTTGATTCCACAGTTCTGGGGCATAACGTACAGGAATCGCTCTCCTTCTACCTCTGGCTGGTCTACTACGTACATATGTCACTTCGAAATATTCGGCTACTGGAAGAAAATTCTCTGGAACCTCGTCAATGAAAATATCGAAAGTTTCGCGTACTTTCTCAGTAGGACAAAAGCTGTAGCACACATCATTTGAGTTACTTCTTTAATGGTCCTGTCATTCTCATCGTTATGTGTTCCTGCAAACCTTCGGATTGTACTCGACGAAAAACGCTTTAGTAGCTCGACGAAAACGACGTGGATTAATAGGGATATCTTTCAAACGTTCACGCTGAATCTGTTTTTTTTAAATATTTTCTCGGTCAGGAAGTTCTGCAAGGACACTAGACGGTGCACCTTGTAATCGTCGTAGGATTCGTGAAGGAGGTTCCTCCGGATGTTCAGTAGCTTCCTTTTTTCATACCTGACAGTAATTGTAAAGCTTGTAGCCTACTTCTTTCCGATTTGGAGCAAGCATATGTGCAGTAGCTTCACCACCTTTACGAACAATAATTTCGTGTCCATTACTTTCCGTTGAAACTCGAGCAGGGCATTCATTTTTCCTTCTACAACGCCAATAGACAGTTTCCTTATTCGATGAATGTTTGTAATACAGGAAACCACAGAAATGTAAATAAACTGTCTTGCCCTTCTTAATTAGTTCGGAAATATCGGATAAAAATTCAGTTTTTAATGAAGTTACGATAAATTTTGAAGCTCTGAATTTTGTAGTTTAAGTAGGTTATGAAAAAATTTATAATAACACTAATCTTCTGTTGCTCGGAAACAAAATAGTAATGAAAAACAATTATTCGAAATTGGAACTTAAACTTTGTGGAACTTTTGTCTTGGCACTTTTGGATCGGAACTTATGTCCTATTTCCATCACAACACCCGCTAACGAATACGAACAGTCCCGCGGCAACACATCTATGCTCAAGCAATCTGTGTTCCCGCGTTTCGTCGGTGCCGACAAAATGTCCGGTGATAAACATAGACCACGGCCTAACAGCCCGGAACATTGTGATAATGTAAACCACATTATTATCTTAAAATTTTCATGTCTTATTACATGAGAATTAGCCCTTTTATTTGTAACCAGTAAACCCGTGCGAAACTTTCTCACATTGAACCTTCCCATCCCCCCCCCAAAAAAAATTATTTAGTCTTTTGTTGGGTTGTTGAAATTAAATACTCAGCGAAGTGTATACACAAAATAGCAAAGAGAGTTTATTAATGTGAACGTATTTACAATTTACAATACCTCTTTGTATGCAATATTTGATGTCAGAATGCAATCATCTTGAATTTTTTGTTTGTCATTTTCGGTAATTGATATAAAAATATTGTTAGATTTAGTGACTCTTGAAAAGGCTACATAGAGTTGTCCATGAGTAAATACAGCATTTGGCAAGTATAATCCAGCTCTTTGAAGCGTTTATCCCTGAGACTTATTGATAGTCATTGCAAAGCAACTTTCAGTGGGAACTGTCTTCTGGTCATTTGGAAAGGCATGGTTGGGTCGGATGGGGTGAGGCTAATTCGTGTATAATATGCAATTATGCTAATTTATGGAATTTAATTATGTAATTATCCAATTAGGTTAATTTATGCCAAATTAATTGGATTTACGTGATATATTAATTACTTTGATGCTAGTGACTATGTTCATTAATGATTAGCATAATTACTGCAATGAGACTCTGATAGTTGTATAAAAAACGATATAAAAATTTTACTACAAATCATTCAGTTGACGTTAATGTCTGTTACAAGGTAAAATTGACAATAATGAACGCATAAATACTTAGTAAAATAAACACTTATTTATTTAACATTATTCAAATAAAGAAATAAATATATGGATATAAATTATTCAAATAGATATGGATATATTCAAATATATGGATATAAATTATGCCCTGTAAATACATTCATAAAAGAGAACACATATATATAAGAATCAAATTACAATATGAATTCATTACGTCGTTCGCTGAAAACATACACATATATATAACGCAATGAACATACATAAACATAAACAATCAACATATTAATCTTACACTAATGCGTTCATTTTGCCTCAGATGAATAGCTTTATTTAAAATTACCATGATAATCAATCTAAATTCTCAAAGGGTGATTTCTTTGAAAAGAGTCAGGACAGTAGATTTATTATAACAGTAATAACATAAAGATGTACTTGTGAAATGGATTATCCAAAATTTCCATCGGTGAAACTCCTTCCCACTGATGATCCAAATACGTAAGGTTGTGTAGATTCGATGCTTATCATCACTTAACACTCGCGGATAAGATTCACTCGCGGTGTGTGTGTTTCGTTGATGTCGGCCGTTAATATATCTATAAAGTTATGTGTTGCATGAGTGCGTTCATTGTTAATTATCGTGTATATATGACTGCCTATCGTCAAACATCTTCTTGTATCTATATACGTTAATTTATTGTGTTTTAGATTACGTGATGTATTGTTCCATTCGGTATTTGTAACACTTCACACTGTGCAAAGATACATATCCGTAACTCGGTAAAGCATTGACGAAAGTTCTGCGAGTCTGTTATTAAATGAAAACTGCGAATAATTAACTTAGTTCTTAACAAGCGGTAGCTGAGTAAAATTGAGTAACTGAAAGTTTTTAACCACTGAAGTATACTGCATGATTGAGTCACTGCGAATACACTATGACTGAATAACTTGTCAATAACTGAAAATGCTGTGTTAACTGATTAAAGCACTGCGTAAGTGAGTTTCAGAGTAAAACTGATATATGTATATTAACTGAAAATGTATTAAGACTGAGAATTATACTGAGACTGAGAAATAGAATAAGATTGAAATTTTATGAAGACTGAGGCTCCGCGTGCCCTGTAAACAGTTTTTATTAAGCTTCATTTACCACAATGCAATGTCCTGGCAAACACGCCTTTGGTCAACCATGATAGGTCAGATGAACTCCTACCCTTATGTAGAACTATGGTTCTCGACCTCTGATTCGTTGTTCGCGTTGCTATCCTAACGACAGTCCTCTCCACCTGCGTCCTAGGAAGATGCCGGACTCTGGTTGGTTATCGGGCATCCCCTCAAGTACACGACGAAAGGGCTCCGTACCATTTCCTAGAATGCAGAGCAATTCCGCGCCTGTCTATCAAGCTTTTGTCTAAGTATGCTCTGGATGTCTGCAGTTGTTCTCACGCGAACAATACGTCGCATTTTGTTATTGTTTGACTTCCCATGACCCTTTTTTGTCAATTAGCAGCACCCTGCCTGTCGTCATTTCCAAGATGCCACTCCTGTCCCTCGTCATAAATACTAGTTGTCACCAGTAAGATATCTTCACGCTGTGCGCACATCCTGGTCCTATTCACTAGATATACACTGTTTTGTTCTCATACGGGGTGAGACTCTCCTAAACCCTTTGTGTGAGTATTCCTTTTCTTATTGCTGGCACGCTCCAAATTAACCTTACAGCGTGTGTTCGCTACAATTCTGGGCCACCGTACAGCATCTTCTGTTTAGCTTGTTGTGGGCTGTAAATCTCAGTTGAGTCGAGTCTGTCACAGGCGATCCTCACTTCCCATTGTAGTGTTGTGTCAGGCATTTTCTTATTGTTCTTGGCAAGCGTCCAGTTGACACTTCGTTAAGTTACCTCTTTATTTATTGCTTCTGGCCCGGGTTGGGGTGACTTAGCTGGTGTAACGTACTTCTTGATCAAAATTTAAAAAATTAAAATTTTTTGTCATTACACTTGGTATGACAACAGTTTTTCCAGAGTCAATTAACCGAGCAGTGACAGTGTATTCATGGAGGTGCGTGACGATCATTCTTGCCCCATTTATAAAGCCCTGTTTAGCATTTAAATTTCTGATCAACATGACAATAGTGTTTTTCTTCAAAATTAATTTATGTGTTGACAAGCCTGATGGGTTTAAACTGTTTAAGAATTCTAGAGGATACAATTGGTTGTCAGTCCCCTCGTCGGATTGTACGGAATCACAACTGTAGTAAACTTTGCAATCTCCTTCTACAATGTTTTGCACAATGTGTTCGTTTATTTTTGTACAGTCTTCATTTTTCAGGCATAATATGGCTGTGTTGATAAAGTCGTTGACATTGTTGGCATTAATGCTGCCAGTTGGGAACACTTTCGCAATTATCTCGTTTTCGTCGCAGTAGAATGTCTTGGGAATCTTGACCAAACACAGTCAAGATTCTTTTAACTTAAATTTTAAACAAACAATGTGTTTTAACGTAAACTGAGTATGCTATATCAGAAGTCGGTAAACAATCCTATCCACTGATACCTTATTCATCGCTGTAGCTTTGTATTAGTTGAGAAAAAGGGATGTTGACAACAGAAATAATATATATGATTTAATGGTAGGCCTATCTCATTTAGGCTATGGAATCGGGATAATGGACATGTTACATTTCTTTGTAACAAAACATTTAGCCTCACAGTTATAACATTATATTATAATACAAAAAATTCTTGTAGTTATTGTTTGGCCTGTTTTGTTGTAAGGGAAATGTAGTAATATCTCCGTTATTTGTTATCCTAATTCTACAAATAAGGCACCATTGGATTACGAATAAAAGGGTTAACTGTTTATATGATACGATATTTTTTTATAAATACTGATTTGTGTGAAATTTACAATTAAAAGTTTCGATCAGCCGCCAAGTTTTAAAGTAATACGTTGGTTGCTTGACTAGGCTACTCATACCAAAGTATAGGCTACCTTTAAACTTACCAAATTTCAACTTCAGTTGCTATTTCATTCGGCAGTAATTAATTTTAAAACACACACACACACACACACAAACAAACAAAAACCGTAAAAGAAGCATTTATAGCCATATGTCTATTGGAAATGTTTCCTGTAAGTTTAACAGGTAAAATCAATTTCCAAAGTTTGGCCTCGTCTTTTGAAAACATTCTTTCTATGTACCGTATTTTATCCTTATACAAATAACTGTTTCGCGTGATGATCCGCGAAGTCAACTATTTTTAGCACTACATTAAAAATAATTTTAACGATTAATTCAGAATTAAACAGAATGAGCGAGGAGTGTAAATGAGATTTTCACTGCCGGAAGCCAAAGTGATGGCATTCCGTGTTTCTGAATATAAGAACATATGGAGGGAAAATGATCTTCGCACAGAAAAAGATTCTATACCAAAGGTTGCATATTTTTATGATCCACAAGCTAATCGTAGGCTAATATAGAATAGCCCAGCAAACGATAGCCCGATTTTTAATTCAACTTGAAATATTTGTAAATAAATACAACTTAATTCACAATGTACATAAGGCTTCGGAATCCGGAACAGGAGTAAACATATGCACTAGCATTAAAGAAGAAGAAGAAGAAGAAGAAGAAGAAGAAGAAGAAGAAGAAGAAGAAGAAGAAGAAGAAGAAGAAGAAGAACAACAACAACGACGACAACAACAACAACAACAAGGCGAAGAAAAGAAAAAGAACTTAGAATATAGATCCAACAGAAAGTTTTATATTAAACTCATTAACTATCACCGTCTCCCCTACGTGTCGCATCCCAAGTTATAAGAATAGCTGTTGTAACTCGTTTCAGGACTTGGCCTATGTCCCATCATCACTTCTCGTTCCAATGCAGACAGTACGAAAATTAAGATTAAAAACACAAACGTATAAACGTAATGCAAAACAAGTGACACACGATATTTTTCTTCATTTTTTCTTTGTGTGGTCTTGGAGCTTTCTGAAAAAAACGCTTGACTTAACCGTTGTGCGTATCAAGATCAGAGTGGCGTTCCGGTCAAAAACAAAAATTGTATCTTACGTGTTAGGATTTCTTTGAGTTGAGAAAAGTATAGTAGAAAATTTTAATTTTTTTTATCGCACGAAGATTGTTGATGTGGTTTAAATCTACAAACGTGTTATTTATATTTTCTTCTTCTTCCATCATGTTGCCGCTCTCATAATTAATTATAAGAGAAAGAGAGGGATTCCAAGATTGCATACTCACGACTAACGAATACTGAAAATTTTATTGGCTCTATCAGAATCGGTGTCATGTAGCCTACTTTGTTGTCAGTTGTTCACAGTATTATGTACCAATTAAGTTAACAAGCGAATCGTGACTTTTAAAATATCAATTAAACTCTATTGCAATTAAAATAGGTATACTTTCATCAAACCCATGGCATGACGAATAAAAATGAATGCAATGATACGCGCGCACACACACACACACACACACACACACATGTAGCTTACCGTACGAATGCTGTAAGAGAAAGGAATACATTATCAAACACACCGCAAAAAAACATTTTTTTACACAATTCGTGCGCGTGCGCGCGCGCGCGCGTGTACAGACATTCACCGATGCGCAGAAAAAACAGAACATATCTACTAAGTGCCTTACAGAATAAATAAATAAATTGAAATGCACAACTGCTGTACTGGTGTGTAGAAGACGGAGGCGTTTGTAAGCTGCATTTGAAAGCTCAAGAACCGTTAATTGCAACGCGATCTCTCTTACGCGGATGTGTACATAAAAACTAAAGCACAGTTTATGGGTTAATTAAATACATTGCCCCATAAATGTAACGGAATCTGTTCCTGTATATAAAAATGTGTAGGCCTACATAAGCGACATTTGTACGTGAAGCCGGAATACAATACGAGGATACGTTATGTACAGATGAGCAGATGAGAGTAACCAACTAATCACGTCGAACAGGTAAACGTATCTACGTAAGATAACAAATACATAACAGAATTCTGATATATGAGATGCAAGAAGGAAATTCTTCCTTCTTACTAACTGACTAATCATTTTGAACAGGTAAGATAACAAATACATAACAGAATTCTGATATATGAGATGCAAGAAGGAAATTCTTCCTTCTTACTAACTGACTAATGATTTTGAACAGGTAAGATAACAAATACATAACAGAATTCTGATATATGAGATGCAAGAAGGAAATTCTTCCTTCTTACTAACTGACTAATTAGTAACTGACTAAGCATTTTGAACAGGTAAGATAACAAATACATAACAGAATTCTGATATATGAGATGCAAGAAGGAAATTCTTCCTTCTTACTAACTGACTAATTAGTAACTGACTAATCATTTTGAACAGGTAAGATAACAAATACATAACAGAATTCTGATAGCTTATGGGAGATGCAAGATGAGGCCCTTGAAGGAAAATAAGCGAAATATTACCCTTATCATAAAAACAACTTTTTACATTCAAAACACAAAGAAGAAAATTGTAAAATTATAATTTGAGAAAGAAATTATCAAATTTCAGGAAAATATTATTTCTTTCTTTTTGGAATTTTGATAAAACCTTTTAAGGAAAGGTTCTTTAAAGACTAAATTGTTTAAAACAAAAGTTTAGAAAACAGCAATCTTCTTCTTTCTACAGATTAGAATCAGTGTTTCACCAAGTGAATGGATTCCAGTGGGAGAAGGTTTACACCAGGATCTGCGTTGCGTCCGTATCTGTTTGATATAATAATGGACGTACTTTCTTGTGGGTAAGAGATCGATCTCCCTCGTGGATAATGTTTCCAGACGGTACCGTGCTGTGCAACCATCTTTACAAAGAGCCGGACATTGTCAGGATTATCAAAATATACATGCTAAGGTGGGTTGGACACATACTGACAATGGAGGAAGCACAGCCCATGAAACATATTTTCTACCAGAAACCAATGGATAGTAGAAAAAGGAGAAGACCCCGAAGTATATTCAAAGACCAGATACAGGAGGACTTCGGGAAGCTGAACATAAGAAACTGGAAAGCCAGGGCACGCAATAGGGAGGAACGGAATCGACTCTTGGAGCAGGCAAGACCCACCAAGGGTTGTAGAGCCACGGCTGATGATGATGACGATCGTGCTGTGCAGGACCAGCAGAAATGTGAAAACTAGAACAGTGGTGATCGACTTGGAACGACTGATGACTTAAAATTAACAGAAAGATGACAGAACATCTGAATTTCAACGAATATCAAGATTGTCAGATCAGAATGTAAGAGATAACGCTGAAGAGCGCGGATAAGTTTAAATACCCGACCTCAGTGGCGACTAGAGACGGAAATTTGGATGAAGACATAGCACACAGAATCCAAGAAGATTAACTAGGAAGAAATGTCAGCCGGGATATTATATGACTGTAGAATCAAGGCTAAAGTTAAGAAAAACGTATATACAACTGTAGTAAATCCAGCAATGATATATGGTACTGAAACCTAGACAGTGAGGGAAGTATAAGAGAGAAAGCTTGATGACGCAGAAATGGGATGTGTAGAGTAACGAAAATGGATAATGTCAGAAACAACATAATAAGAGAATCAACGAAGGTAGTAGCGATATCGAAGATGATAGAAGGAAAGAACAGTACAGTGATATGATCTTGTGGAAGAAGAAAACAATCATACGTGGGGATAACGGTGCTGAAGATGGTGGTACAAGGTGAGAGAACGAGAGGCAGCTTAAACGGAGGCGGGTGGATTGTGTAAGGGATGATGTGAGGGCAAAGTAAGGGAGGGAGGGTTGTGTGTGGGATGATCCGTGCAAGGTATGCACGGTCGGCCCAAATACTGAAAAGCTTTCGTAAACATTGACCCACATAAAGTGGGAAAGTATATTGATATTTTTGGGAAATATCAATCGGTTTGATACAGTGGGAAAAGAAGACAAATATTTTCTTCTTCTTGTATATGTGACATTTGACAGCTTTTATATATTTTACAATTAAATGTTACATTCTTTAACCGATGTGATAATTTCCTAATACTGATTTTGTCTCTCCAAGGTTTCCATCTCCCATAGTCCCTCTGTAGGAAGGGAAAGGGATTTGTATATCTATATATATAAAACTCAAAGTCTGAGGGTTTATTTGTACTGAATACAAATCCACACCGTTACACCGATTACCACCAAATTTTGCACAGGTAACCTTCGACTCAAAGCGAAAAACACTGTCTAACTTGGAATTTGATATTTTGCCCCGTTCGCACGATTTAGGCCCTTCTAATTGTGCCTTTTTGTTGACGCGTATGAAGATGTCAAAAACACCATGGAGACCAGAATTAATTACCATAGTAACAAGTTAATAAACAAATGATATTTAGCCTCATCGGAACTGCATCTTTATCCGTTCCTGCAGTTTTTAATGTTTTTAATATGCCAGTGTATCGATATATTTTGTAATTGTGAATACAGATACGTCTATATATTTTGTAATTGTCCTAAACGATTATAAAATTTATGTTTATACGTATTTCTGATGATGCAATGAATAAGTAATGAAATTGATTAATACTACTACTAAAGATGTCAACATCACCATGGAGACCAGAATTAATTACCATAGTAACAAGTAAATAAACGAAATCGGAACTGTACATTTATCCATTCCTACAGTACATTTTCGAAGTTTTATATAATATGCGATTGTACCGATATATTACGATGTGGAAAAGAAGAAGTGTACTAATTGTAAATTGTCCTATTACTTAATGCAAAGCAAAAATACGTGTTGTTTTCATTTGTGAGGTTCGGTGACAACAGTTTTTGGTTTTTAGTTTACTGCTGAAATATACAAAAGCCATGGTTGAGGAAAACATAACGTTTAATGTGCTATAACAATGCTTCTAACACAGTAACACTTAAAATAAAGAATTTGCCGTTTTTGATTTAACAGGTACTTTATAAATATCTCCAAAGGCTTTATAAACGGGTACTAAGTGTTGAAAACAGCTTTGAAGGGAATTTGACTAATGGGTACAAAATTTTTCTACGAGCTGACAGAACGCCATATAGACATACACGATACAAATTATATTAAAATACTTATTAAAAGTCAAATATTCGCGTGCTAAGCCCCGGGTAAAACAGCTAGTAACATCTAAAAATCACGTATACAGTAGGAAATGTGTTAATAACAGACACAATGCAAACAACACGTAGTGACTAAGTACACATCCTTCACGGCAAGCTGTGTTTTACAGCCCGACCTTGACAAAGGTCTAGGACGACTACGTGCTAAATAGACAGATATTAAACCCAAAAACCTTGATAAAGCGTAGGCCTACTGTGATATATTTTATACTGTAATGTTGTTACCACTGCAACCTTCATAAATTACAATCCTTCATAAAGCGTTAACTTCGAATCACTTTGTACAACCAATTAAGTCGAATTTAAATGCAAGACGTATATTAACGTATCGCAAAGATTTATGATTACATTACTGAATGGTATTTGTAACACGTGTTTTGTTGGAAGCTGTAAAAGTAATGAGCTCTATTAGAAGTTATGAAATATTTGGAATGTATTGAATGGCGTAAGAATTGGACGATATCACAAACCATTCTACAATCACATGACAATGAAAAAAAAATTCGTCTCATGTGACCATGTGGGGGGAGAGATTTCCCAAAATCCACCCCCTCGTGTATCCGCGAATGAGTGTGAAAGAACATTTTAAATACAGTTTCACCTGAATTTTTTAAATTTAAAATTTAAAATTTTCAAATTAAACATTAGACACATATAGACCTATTTAATGTTTATGTAAACGTTTAATGTAACGACATGTTTAGTTAAATATTTACTGGAATTGATCTTTACGTTAAAGCAATTTCCGTAAAGAAGCTTGTATTTTAAAACTTGGTATTCATAATCAGAATTTCATTCAAATACCGTAATGTTTTCAGTTATGAAATTTAATTTATGTTTACAAACATATCACAACTGGCATGTTGCAGTCGGTGATTAGCTGAGCGCGAGTCTAGCCACTTGGGACGTAACTGAGAACCAACCACGGTCTACCATATGGTTACATAACATGTAACACACACTGTCCAGTACAAAACGTAGTCATTATCTGTCTATAGGGTGACCGCAGTCACGCAACATACGAGTGACTGAGAGTGAGATCACTTCCCGGTAACCACATATACATGTTACTGTTAAGTTATATGTTATTGCTTTATTCAAGTTATGTATATTTTATGGACAGAATTTTTTGTTTGTCCACAAAAAGGCGCCGGTATTTTAACTCAAGGTGAAGAATACTGCACAATTCTGGACCACTCTGCATCTTTCATAACTATAGTACTTCAGGATTTGCCAGGTATTTAAAAATTCGCCAATATTGAAGGATGTTCAGACCAGGGGCGGACCCAGGAAAAAATTTCGGGGGGGGGATGATGTCTAAAGAATGAAAGGATTTGCTGGTGAAAATAAAAACACAAAAGCTTAGAGTGAATACAATGTTTTTAATTCAGTCAAACTTTATAAGAAACAATACATTGTTAGGTTGGTCCTTAATGAAACAAAGTTTATACATTAAAATATAAAAAATCAATTCAGCCTTTGAGTTAAATTTTAACCCTTTTCCCTTATGTTACTAAACAAAAAAATCTAAAGAATAATGCAGGAATAATAATGATTTTTTATGTAGCGTATAGCCGAAAATTAAGTTTTATAAAAGACTAAAATATATAAAATACTTATGAATAAAAAAGTGTGAATGCAATATATTTGTATATATAGCCTGTGCAATTAAGTATATTTACAAATACCAACTAATGTACATTTTACTAACTTGCAAAATATAAAAATATGGCTCTGTCCAATTCTTAAGAGGTTAGCAAAAACGAGATCTATTGTTCAAATATAGGTATATACTCAGGGTTTACAATCAACTCCCAGTATATGCAAATTCGGTACGAATAATTTATACTAGTTGCTAAAAACTACAAGCGTACTTTTTTATCTATGTGGACTTATAGAACTGCTAATTCTACTATGTACGACAATCAACGTGCGACTTGGTTATGTAAGCTCACACATACATGAGCATAGTGCAGATGTACACGCTGTTTATATAAAATCATAGTTGCGAAATCCTGTGGATAAAACAGCGAATGTACCGATGCCGATGCTGAAGCGCCACCGTTTGCAGAGCGCGCGGCGATTCAAAAGCGTTATTTAAAAATATTCATTAATTTAAAATAACTTCAAAAATTCATAAATTAATAAAAGTTCTTTACACCGTACTGCTTTAAAGCTAGGGTTCTAACAATTATGTAAATTTTTATAGGTATTAATATTTCGGGGGGGGGGATTCATCTCCCCTATCCCCCCCTGGTTCAGACGGCTGATAATTCTGTCACTAGTGATTCAGGAAACAGATACTAGTGACCAATGATTGATTCATACAATTATAGGTCCCGGAACGCATCAATTCAAAAGTTGTACAAATACAAGTATACTTATATATTATATTAGCGTATAAGTTTACATCAGGTTGTTACAAAGGAGGTCTACACTTTTAGAGCCGTATAAAGCATGTAACATACGTATAAACTTGTATCTAAAAAGGTAATAAAGTTTACTGATACTTCTAAAGAGCTTCATCGCATGTTAGCCGCACGACAGTCGAAAACATGTCACTCATGATGGCGTCATCCCGGAGCCTTAATCGAACTCTAATTGATGGTTTCGGTGGTTCGGACATTTTAAAAAAGTTTTCGTAGTTTCATCTTTGTGTCGTCATATTGTTTGTTCTTGACCTTTTCTTACTCTTTGTGTCCAACGCTGTATGGTGGCCAGAAATCAGACCTCACATTCACTTGAAGATATTCCTATTGAACAAGGTAGAAAGACTATCTGGAAAAATACTGGAATGCACATACTCTCGGAAGCTCCCAATCAGTTGGCTTCATGGAGTTTTAATTTTTATTTTTTTTATTTCGTTTTCTCCACAGGTCATTTGAACGATAGTAATTAAGGTAAAGATTAGTGCTGGCGTTTGATTTTGACAAATGTTTAGTTTTGTAGTGGGGCTGATGAGGGGCACAATTTAAAAATAGTAGTAAATTGTTGTAATATTTAGGTTTTTTAATTAAGAAAGCTGTTTTAGTGGTTATAATCACAAACAGAATTATCACTGTTGCACACCACTATAGAAAAATTATTCCGGTTAGCGCTGTTAAGCTTCTCAGCTCATCGTCAGTTCGGAAAATTGACTGTGGTGTGCAACAGTGATAATTCTGTTTGTAATTAGGTTTTCCTTTTTGTATATTTTTTCTGTCATTTATTTTTGAATACAAGAAGTTCCGGAACGCCGTTCTGGCGCGTTCCCCTGCAATCAACCCCTGCTAGTGGCACTAGTGATAAAGAGAAAACAGAGAGACTCCGGTGTTAGCTGCTGAGTTGTGTACTCTATATAGGCTATCAGAGGAGAGAAGAGGATTTGGATGGATATCAAAAGGTCAGCAAGCCCAGCAGTGGAGTTCTTGAAACAGTAGTGAAGAAAGAGAAGTAGAAAAGGAGAGTGTCAAGTGTATGTATCCTGTTCATTAAATTTGACACCATAAAAAATTAGGATAATTTTTAAAAACTGAAAAGATAAAAACATCTGCGTCGACAAAACTATGTGTTACTAAAATAACTCGGTCGAGAAGCAGTATGCTTGAAGAAGTGAAAAAAAGACTTCGGGTTGACGATCAAACGCAGCGTAACATGCCGTTATGTCAGCTTACCATCATGAAGAAGCATTTTTACTTTCATTCAGGACGGACAAGAAGACAAACCAGAAACATCTGCAGCTAATAGAGAATGGTTTGATAGGTTTAAGAAACGTGCAAATCTTCACACCAAATCCACTGCCGGTAGCAAGCCACACCCTAACAATCCAGACCTATCTATGGTCCCTGCTGCAGTAGCTCTACTTGAAGCTCGGGACGAAGCACACGAGCGGGCGACGGGCATTATCACTGTCCCCGCAGAACCGCTTGGTTGGTCAAAATAACAAATGTGAAGTAGCTAGCGCGGATTATCGGCCTGCGTTGGAATTTCGTACGAAATGAAAAACTATCGTTGCATACAGATGAGGCGGAATTATTTTGGGTATAGAATAAAGTAAATTAAAATATAAATAAACAAAAATAAAACAACAAAGTTAAAAGAATGAAACTAGTAGTAAACAATAACCTTTGAAAAAACTGACCTCATCACTGCGCTGTTTCGTATAGTGCTTTATTCCGCGAGCACGTGGAACGTATCTGGAGTGCTACGCGGGCGGGGGCGGGGTATTGCACAGTATTATCTGTACCAGAGGTCAGGGCGCCAATCGCATTCAGAATGTCAGTAACGTTAGCGCCCTTGCCAGTGCAAATTTCGATTGCAATAAGTTTGACCGTTGATTTCAGGCACGTGAGCAGCGGTCACGTGTTTCTTGTCCCAGGGTGCGTTTAGTGCACATACACATCGTGTAAGTCGCTTATGTGCGTGTGTTTATGCGCGCGCATACAAATCGCTTCATATACAAATACTGCCGCATTTGTTCGCTGAATATTAAGTGTCTCACGTCTTGATAATCCGCGTCAATAGTAACTGGGAAGGGGAATTCAGCTGCTTAATGCACGTTCGTATGCAACTGTTTTTACACCCAGAAAATACGACTGTTCCGTGTTTCTTGTCGCATATGTTTGCTTAAAATGTGTATGTTTCCGCTTATTTTGTAAGCAACCATGTCCACCGCTATCACTATCCTGCCACAGATTAGATCAACGCGCAGACTTCGAATAATTGCCGTAAGTTATTTTTTATTTTTAGTAATTTGGAAAAGGTGTTAGGCCAGATGGTGTTATAACAAAGTGGTGTTGCCCTCTGTGTGGAATGAAAAGGTGAAATTGGGTTGGGAGAGTGATAATAAAGAAAGAAATAGAGTGATAGAGTTGTTCAGGTTAGGTATTTTTGTTTAAAAAAAATTGAAATGGTGCCGGGAAGCCAATACATATACCTTATGCGTGATTTGATCGAAATGTTCGTGGAATTTTGCAGTTTCCACCGCTACAAGTATCCAATTAAAAAATTGTTTTATATGATGTTGGTACATATGTTAGTGACAAACGTATATAATATTAGCCCTATTTAATCCACACCTTAGATTTCACAGCTAATTGAATAAGACGTCTTTAGGTGTATTAGGCGATTTTTTGTCATTCTACAATGCAAGATTGAAGAACATGGATTAAGCTTTGTGTAAACCGTGAGATAAACTGCTCTGTCCTAGTAAACGTGTTCAGAAGGCTTCCGGCGAGACTGCTGTGCGTGAACAAGCGGTTTACAAAATTCAAAGACTGCCGTAAATGAGTTAAAGATCGTGGTTGTCAGCCGAAGATTATGTTTTTGTGTTCCACGAAATTTTATCTCTAGGCGCAGTGGTAAATAAAGAGTACTATTCGGAAATTTTACACCAGTTGTATGAAGCTATTCGTAGAAAAATACCAGATTTACGGAAGAATACTTTATGAAAATTGCAGCCCGATAATGCGCCTGGACGCACGTCATTGCTTGTTAAGAATTTTGCCCGGCCAGGCAAAAGAAAACATCATAACGATGACACGGCAACTGCCGTATTCCTCGGATGTGTCCCAACGCGATCTCTCTCTTCCTCACAATAGTGATACTTTCCACGAAAGTACCGTTGAAGACGTAGGGTAAAATGAAAACCGCTAAGCGAGCTCAAGGCTGTACCAAAAAGTGCACGCTTGAAATATTTTGAAGACTGCAAAACGACTGGCTTAATCGTGTTACATTCGACTGAGACTACTTTGAAGGAGGCAGCATAAGTGTCGATGAATGAGGGCACAATTTTTAAAATAAAAAAGAACCGCCTGGACTTCTTGATCAAACCTCGTAGAATAAGTACCGCGTCTATGGACAAGTCAAAACTAAACTCGACCGTATAAACCACGAGGCCATAAGAGAGGAGTTATAAGGTTTTAACTTGAATGAAAAATTAAAAGATTACAAACAACGGTGGAAAGAACACTTAGAAAGAATGTCAGATTCCATACTGGCCAAACAAGTCTGGAAATAGAAACCTATAGGACACAGGTGTGTGGCTACACCCAGTCCATTACACTAACGTCATGAAATTTGAATAACACGAAGGGCGAAACTGAACAATGCGTTTAGTAACATTATTTGCTTTTGCAATGATATAATTGCGGCTTTATTTACTTTCTTTGGGGTTCAAAGTGTTGCGCAACTTCCCTTACATTATGTGTAAAAGAAAACCACATCAAAGTGTTAGTGAAACAAACACTGCAGCTTCTGTGATAGTACAGCACATTTCACCACATCCAGAACAATGATTCACGATTGCCACTTGGAGAAAGTAGTAGGATAGAATCCGTAGGTCACAGTCTGTTAATGTTAATTAATGTCAGTTGTAAATGTTAATTTCACCCAACGTGACTGACAGTACAAAACTGAATTAGTTTCAATGAACGATCGTCATACAGAGGGGCGTATTTACAGGGGGGGGACGAACGGGACCGGACCCCCCCCAGAGGGTCGAAAAAGTTGACAAACTTTGTTTATCTCCAAATTTTTAGGTTGTTTGATTTTATTTTTTCAGCTGTATACGCTAATAAATATAGTAGTAGCTCTTTTTTAAATATTCAGGCAGCTTTATTACACAGCGTTAGGATGTACGTTTGAAATACGAAATAGGCTATACGAAAACCAATTCAGTCAATAAGTATCTATTAACAATGGTTCAATAACGCGTATTCGTATTGTGCTATTACCGATTACTTTAATGGGATGCGTTTGATTAGTCTTAACTTGTTTTTTTTCTTTTGTATGAAGTCAAGCCCGTATCCTCGCCGGCAAAGCCAAATTCTGTATACGCCACTGGTGATATAGTATAAAAGTAAACAGTTGTCATTAAGCGATAAGGTTTGCCACAGAATCAACAATACAAGATGTCAGTGTTGTTGGCTCTGGTTCAGTAGGCTTCATGTTCAGTACTACCGACAACAAATCACTTAGCCTATCAAATGAAGTACAAATGAACCAAAGTACATTAGTTATTGTTAAAAAATAAATAAAAGTAATTTCGCGAGTGCTTAAATTCTGTGGTATTTGGTACCTAAGGCTTTCACAGACGGCGTCAACACTGTTGAAATTTGATTAACTTCTATCCTGGCTATTAGGCCGTGGTCCACTATCCTGGCTATTAGGTCGTGGTCCACTATCCCGGCTATTAGGCCGTGGTCCGCTATCCCGGCTATTAGGCCGTGGTCCACTATCCCGGCTATTAGGCCGTGGTCCACTATCCTGGCTATTAGGCCGTGGTCCACTATCCTGGCTATTAGGTCGTGGTCCACTAACCCGGCTATTAGGCCGTGGTTCACT